>VXAY01007342.1:3321066-3423050 GCA_013399855.1 Oxyruncus cristatus
GGGTAGGACTTGTGATCCCAGTGAGGGATTTATGCTGGTGTAATTCATTTGTGACCCTAAAGGACAGCAGAGTATGGAAGAACTGTTGTCCGAGGGTAGACTCACATTGGAGAAGCTCATCCAAGGCTGTCTCCAGTGAGAAGGGACCCCACAAGAAATAGTGGATGGACTCGATGCCATTATCCCCTGTAACAGTGGTGAAGACCCTGGTGCAGCAAGCTGTCCCTTGTAGTCCATGGAGGACCTCACAGGGCCCGAGTGTCCCCCAGCCTCCGGTCCTGGCCCGGCAGGGAGGAGCAGGGACAGTCCTGAGGTCGACGTGCAGCAGAGAGAAAGAGAGAGAGAGATTTCCAGCTACGGCCGATCGGAGCTGTCGCCTTAGAGATAATAGAAGAAAACTTTCAAGTGCTGCAAATTTGATTTAGAGGAACTGTAAACCCTGAAAGTAGAAAAGAGACTTTTCTCTTCCTGGACTGATAGAGGGGGGAGGGATAATTTTGTAAATACATAGAATTTTCTTCATAATTTTACCTAGTTAGAATGTTGTATACATTATTTTTTAGTTTTTGTCCTGCTAGTAATAAATTTAATATTATTCTCCCACGTCAAGTCTCTTTTGTCTGTATCTCATAGCAATTGTGTAAAAGATTTGAAAAAAATTAGTCCAGAGTAAACCCACAACACTACTTCAGCTGCTGAAGGTGTTTCTCTGAGACAAATGCTCATTTTTTTTTCAAAAGTTCCATTAGAGCACAATGATGGAAGCAGTTTTTATGTTTGGATGAGTGTGGGGAGTATTTTTGTTTTGTTTTTGTTTTTTTTTGTTTGCTGGTTTGTTTGTGGACTTTTTTTTTTTTTTTTGGGTTTGGGTTTGTTTTGGTGTTTTGTTTGTTTTTTACCTTGGCTATCTTCCTTAATGGGTTGCTCCCTTATATTAAAGAAAATTCATTAAATTGTGAAGCTTGAAGCAAAGGACATGATATGTTTTAGCCACTGAAACGGGCCTGGTCTATTTGCTCATTTATGAGCAGCTCAGACTTTGTAATGTAAAGTGTCATTATTAGGGAAGGAGTTAAAGAGTTGATGTGTACATTTTACTGTAGTGATTTTTTCCTCCAGTTTCTCTTTTTACAGGAGCTTACAATACAGCTTACAGTAGCTTCGCAAACAGATACCAAACACAATTTAATGCTTAAGGAGGCACGAACTCCCATATATACATCATAGTGTCTTGCAGCTTGTTCACTTATAAATGTTAAAGAATATAAGCAGAAAATGTAATTTTATATCATCATCCTAAGCTGCTGACTACTTCACATACAGTAGCATAAAAATTAGTTATCATTAATTTTTAAAAGTAAGTTTTAAGAAAAGAGCAAAATGATTTTTGAGATGAGACTCAGGGAATAACTCAACAAGGTTGACAACTATGCCTTCCCAAGACTTTCCGCAGATGGTTCAAGTTCTCCAGGCAAGGTTGCTACTCTGAGGCAACCACCAACATCTGAGACACCTTCTATTCTACTATTTATTGTCTTCTCTATACTAAAGATAGCATTTGAGAATTATTTTTTCATGTAATAATCTATATATTTATTATGGGCTCTATTGAAGTGTTCCACAGGCAGGTGAAAAAGTTATTTGAGAGAAACGTGAGCAGCAATCTCTTTTTCGTCTATGTATTCAATTTACTGAACATTTATTGTTGTATTACTTCTGCTTTGTATCAATAGTTTCAGAAAAAAAGTCAGATAAAGGTTCACATGTGCAAATTGGAAAAGAACGCATAACTGCAACTTATCTCTGAGCATGAGATATATTTATAAATGACAAGTGAGCATTTTGGAGAATTATCTAGCTTCTTTTAGATATTTTTAGATATTTTTGCTATCTTAAAGAATGGGAAAGTTCTAGTTATTGTTATCTGCATTTTCTAAAGGGTGGATGCATAAACAATAGTTTATATTTAGAATTTAGAAAGGTTCAGCTATGTTTACATTTAAGAATATCATTAGCTTACGAAAGAAGATAGAAAGAAAAGTTTTCCTTTAATGATCCCTTAATAGTGAAATAACTTACAGTTCTTAAATAGCAATGTATCTGTGTATTTTACTTATATTACTTAATGTAAGTAAAATAACCCTGAAGTAGAGCTAAAAGTGATAAACCACTATATGAACATGTTTGTCACTCCTTGATGTTTATTCTACATTAAATCTGTCATGGAATCAGTTTCTCCATAGAAGCTCTGCGGTCACAGACAAGCTTTGTCAATGGCATGTTGAATCCATGACACTACTTTCATGCATTTTTTAAAATGTTTGTTTTAATGCTTTCTCATTTTTCCTCCTTGATCTTTAACATACATAACTACTGATGGTCACCTGTAATTTCTAAGTGAGCAGACAAAAAGACAACAGTTCTTAAAGTGTTTCAATTACATCTAAAATAATTAATGGCCTGCTCTCTTATGCAGAGTTGAAGAAACCATCTCAGGCTGCATATTAGCAAGAAAGAGAGAACCCACACCTTTGTGGCTCATTAAAGGTTATGGTGCATACTCTTCATAACAATGTGAGTCAGACAAAGAAGTGCAAAAACCTGCAAACACAGACATATACAATCATGTTAATTCCTGTGAGGTGTAGAACCCAGAACACGGTAGGATTCTCACAGTACCAAAGCTAAAAATGCACATTAGGCTTATTCTGAGCAGGACTTTCTCTGGTCACCAAGGAAATTACACCATCTGATGCTTTATTATATGCATCAAATATTACAGTTATCTATATTTCCTGTGTAATCCTTAGAAATTTAGTTTAAAAAAGCTACTCCTTGGATTCTCAATATTTAAAAACATTTAAAAAATAGAAACAGAAACACTTCTTTGCTTGCACCATGAATATTGTCTTTTATTTTTAAATTATTCCTCTTAAATGAGGACCTTTATTCGCAGTTAATCTTTCATTTCTTTGGAATATTATTTGAACTCCTGACACTCTCTCAGGTTTATAGACACGAAATCACTTTTAAAAGAGGAAGAGCCAAGAAAAAAAACGTAGCTAAATTTCTGTCAGAATTAAGAAAATGCCTCCAAAACATTTAAAGATTATATTTCTTTTACAGAGAGTACATTGTATAATTGTTATACTAGCCTTGATTAAAAAAAAAAAAAAGGATATTATGTCAAATGTTCATCCTGAAAGACTACTATTCTAACAGAAAAAAGCTTGAGGTAATTTTTTCACAGATGAGAAAAGCCAAAGTTTTTTACCACTGGAGTGTTAACAAGATTTTATTTGGAGAATTTGACCTCTTCTCCTTGATCCCCCACTACTTTTAATAATTTTGTCCCTGTTCACTACTGCACTATCTCAAAGGCATCTTTTAAGGGCAGCCGAATCAAGTCCATAACAAAATGTAATGGCACTAATAATCTCTTAGTTGGTATTTTTGATAGTTTCCTTCCTTAATTGATAATTAGTTGTATCCTCAGAGACATTGTTCTCCTCCTTGAGAAGTATATACTTAATCTGTTGGATATTTTAATACTTATACACACAATTCTTGTCTTATCTGAAAAGGCAGACAAAACATTCTTTAAGTAGCTGAGAGAAGCCTCAGACAGAGTATGAGGAAAGGACTGAGGTATATATTGCCTTCTCTGTCTCAGTCTGTAATAACTAGACCAGTTGTTCTCTGGGCACCCAACCCACTAAGCTGGAAGACAGGGATGGGGAGCAGAATGAAGCCCCTATAATCCATGGGAAAATGGTCTGTGACCTGCTACACCATTTAAACCCGCACAAGTCTATGGGGCCAGATGAGATCCACCCAAGACTGCTGAGGACATTGGCAGAAGTGCTCACTGAGACACTTTTCGTCATTTATCTTCACTCCTGGCTGACCAGTGTGATCCCAATTGGCTGGAAGTCAGCAAATATGATGCCTATATATAAGAAGGGCCAGAAGGAGGATCTGTGGAGCTACAGGTCTGTCAGTCTGACCTCAGTGACAGAGAAGGTGATGGAGCAGATCTTGAGTGCCATCATGGGCATGAGCAGGACAACCAGGGGATCAGGCCCAGCCAGCGCAGTTTTATGAAAGGCAGGTCCTGCTTGACCAACGTGATCTCCTTTTATGGCTGAGAAGGCCAATGGCATCCTGGTCCCCAGCATCCTGGGGACGTTTTGGGACAACCCCTTCATCATCTTCATCATCTTCAGAGCACAAATGGTGCACAGTTACTTAGTCTTTGACCTTGTTTTGTTGTTCAGGCCCTAATCCGGCTGTTCCCAAACAACTTAGGCCTTGCTTTAACATGAGACTAAACATCTTCTACTGACTTCAGGGGTAGATTTGATATGGGGAGCATAGAATGGGGTAAAAGGGTTAGGAATTTACTACGGGGTAAGGGAATAAGGGCTGCTACTTTATAAAACTACTTCTACTGCCTATAAAACTTATAATGCTTACAAAAATTAGAAAACTACAAAAAAAAAACCATTAGGGCTTAAGGCATCATATCAAAAATAGTGTGGCTGGCAGGACCAGGGCAGTGATTGTCCCCCTGTACTCAACACTCGTGAGGCCACACCTAAATTGCTTTGTCCAGTTCTGGGCCCCTCAGTTTAGGAAGGACATTGAGATGCCTGAGCAGGTCTAGAAAAGGGTAATGAAGCTGATGAAGGGTCTGGGGCACAAGTCTTACAAGGAGCAAATGAGAAAATTGGGTTTGTTTATCCTGGAGAAAAGGAGCCTCAAGGAGGATTTTGTCACTCACTAGAGGTACCTGAAAGGAGGTTGTAGAGAGGTGGGGGTCAGCCTCTTCTCCCAGATAACAAGTTACAGGACAGGAGGAAATACCCTCAGGTTGTGCTGCAGGAGGTTTAGACTGGATATTAGGAAAAGTTTCTTCATGGAATAACTTGTCAGGCCTTGGAACAAGCTGCCCAGGGAAGTGATTGAGTCACCATACCTGGAGGTATTTAAAAGACAGATATGTATCACATGGGGAAACATTTTAGTCACAGACTTGGCAGTTCTTTGTTAATGGTTGGACTTGATGATCTTAAGGCTTTTTTCCAACTAAGAATCTATAAAATTTTGCAATAGTTAATAATGTCTTGTATCAGGAAGATATTATCAGATATTCTAGTTACTACCTCTTGTTAAAAAAAATTATATATTGAAAATATTCTCTTATGTGTTTGATCACCACTGCAGAAACTTACAATATGAGATGGACATTTAGCCTAAACAGAAAAGATTAATATCTGTTTCAAAAGTAGATATGTACATCTAATGGAATAGGGAGGAAAAAGGTAACACTAAGTTAAAGATTAGTTTTTGTATTGGTCAAACATTTAAAAACAAATGACTAAAACATGTCAGTATTACCTATATGTGCAGCCCTTTTTTTTTTCTACAGGTTTCTCTTCAAAGATAATTACCAAAGATAAATGTATATAAACAGGAAATTTCTTTCTGAAATTTTTCTTTACACCTGAACTATTTATAATAGGAAACTTAATTCCCTGTTTGTGATATAACATCTGTGGCTGCAAGAAAAATATCATTCTCTTAGAAACTTTGTAAACTAACAAAGGGAAGGAAACCATCAATCACAGCTGAAAAAGAGCAACCCTTAACATATTCTGAGTGAATACATATACCCATTAAAACCATTTTGTTTATAAATAAAGTCGAATTATATGCATACTAAAACTATTGAAAGGAAAGAATGCATAATTTTTGACTGGGAAACATCAGTGTCCTGTATGACTTACATGAATATATTAATATAACACATGACCTTAAAAGTCTTCAATGTTTCACTCTTGCTGTCACGTGAAGATTCAGAATGAATACTTTTCCAAGTCATATATTAGTTTGCATCTATTATCATCATTGTGATGACAAGGAAAGTTTTAGTTTAAATATCTTGTACCCATTTGAAGCAAGCTAAGAGTTTACCATTTCTATCAGTCAAGTTACTATTCTGTAATTTAGATTTTAACACATGCCACTGAATGACTTTTGACTAAAATGAATTCTCTCTATTCATTCTATCTAGAATTGTCATCTCCTTTTCAGTTCCAAAGTAGCCATAGTAATTGATTTTGGATTTAAAACCTGGATAAATAGTGCTATGAAGTGGGGTCTCAATTAACCATGCTGTTGAAAGAACCTTTTTGTAATTTTGAATTAAAAACTTTTACTGTTGTTTGTACTCTGTGAAAGTGTCTCTTTTCAATGTGTTTCATTAAATTCCATCACAGCCTTTCCATTGATGAAATTGTCATATACACAGCTGGGTAAAGTGAGCACAGGTTTGTAAAAGTCACTTGCACTGATTCACATCAGATGAGATGTTGAGATGAGACTTTAATTAATTTTCTTTAATTTTCCTGGTTTTTGGAAAATGAGAATAAAATAATATAATAAAAAATAAAATAATCAATGTACAATCCTTGCTAGGTAAAGGGGTAGTATGTGTTTATTGAATAATACCCCTCAAAAGTTGCCAGGAAGCCTCATGTAGGCATCACCCCTGCCTTTTAGTCTTTTTAGCAGGGATCTGAACCACAACTTTATTTTCCAGAAATTGCAAGAAATTTTTGTCTATTAGTTTCATATTGGTTTCAGGGGTGAAGCTTGAGAAAATTGATTTGGTCAGTGCAGAAAGCATTCCTAACCATTTATAGCTATAGCCTTTTGATATTAGATCATCCAGTGCTATAAGTTCAATAAAATCTCTTAGGTATAAAGCACTAGCCATCAGAGAGTGTTGCTACCACTGTCATTTCTTGATAGTTCTTCTGAACTCATCCTGACAGTGATTGGTTATAATGGTGAACTGGGAAAATATATTTTTATTTCCAAAAGAAAGTTTCATCTCATTTTACCCCATTTGCTAGAAAAGAAAAATAAGACATTTCAAATGAAATGGAAATACAGAATTCATAGGAAAGAAGGATAGGCTCCTTCATTAAGTTCTGCAGATCAGGTTTCTATGCTTATTTTTTAATTTTTTTTGCTCATTGCAACTCAAATATTTTAAATATCTTGGAAATGACTTAAATATAGGATTCGGTGGAATTCATGAGAGATCAAATCATGGCAATGTCGCATAGGCATGAAAAGAGAAAAGAAGACTGAGAACAATAGCTGCTTCTCAGGTGAAGCTAAAGCATTTGACCAACAGAACATGTATTGAGGGTATTTTCAGGCAGACCAGAAAAAAACTCACCTTGTCTGTCAGGTTCCAGACTGAGGGTGCAGAACCAGTGTTTGTTAAAATTATCTTCAAAACTAGAAGAACTTAAAAAGCAAAATCATGTCCCTGGAACATAGTACTTATGTTTGACTACCAAGATGGGTAGTTTTGAGCATACTGACAATTCTTTAAATCAAAATGAGGAAAAAATACAATAATAGACATATTTTTGTGAATTATCTTCTAGCGCTATGTACTACTGAATTGGTACACCTCTATAGTTTTGCTTTTTAAACATCAGTAAGAGTTTTTGATTCATTTTACAGGAAGATTTAACCAGTGTTTAAATTTATGTTCTAGTGAACAGCTTTAACTGGTTCCATGAGAACATCCACTATACATAAATACAAACAGGGAGTTTGTCTGTACTCAGAATCGGAATTGCGTGAGTTAATACACTGTTCTAAAGCAACAAGACTGTTTACAAAGAAGCAAACTAAGCTAAAAATAAAGAGAAGTGTTTTGAAAATATGGTCTATTTTGTGGGTTTTTTTCCACGTCCCTCCCAGTTATTTTTAAAATATTTTTGTTCTATTATTAGAATATTTGAAGCCTTGCTAGAAGAATCTTGATCATAGGAACATGTCATTGTTGTTTTGTAGAAGCACATAATGATATAATGTCTAAGGAAAAGAAAGAAACAATTTTTAGGAGAAAGATATTCGTAGAGCCTAAATAAAGTTTTGTGCTTGTGTCTATGGGTGTAAAACCACAGAGAACAATGGAGTGGTGACCGCTTACTCCCAGGCTCAGTTTGGTCCTCCAAGTTCTTCTTGTAATATGATAGAGCTTTGAGGTCACCAGTCACCCTGGTCTCTGTCAAAATGGAAATGTGTCAAGTGTATGAAATGCAAATATGCAGGTTTTTGTTTGCACATGTGACTGAATATATGTGAGTTACTGGGTGTTTACAACATTCTTAATTCTTCAATCAACCAGTGCTGCCCAGTGTTGCCTAAGTATCATCCTACCAAAGGCAAACTATGACCTAACTGGAGTTGATAGTGTCAAGATTTGTTTTTTATGGCTTAAGATAGCTATCAGATTTAACTAGAGGTGGGTAAATAACCCTGAAAAAATATTTATCTTAAGTTTAGACTCTTTTATTTTCTCACAGGATATCCATGGGGAGATAGCTTTCTACATTATTTTTAGCTCTGTAAACTGTCTGATGTGGAGTTCCCAGTGATGTTTCTTCAGATGAGAAAGGGCTGAACTCATGTAGTCATCATGGTTAGTCTCATAAATTATGTGAGAATGTCTCTGTTCCCTGAAGAGACCAGGTTACTCTAGGAGTTTTAAAACAACTTCCTTCGAAGTGTCCACCATGTAAATATTCTGGACCCGTAATGGCCTCCTGTAGCTGTGTAGCATTTGCATGTTTGGCCTCTGCCACCTCCTTCCCATCCTCACTAGTGGCACTACAGGTAGTGTGGAGAGCTGGAGCTGGCTTGGTTAGCAAGGTCTTTCCCTGCTGGCAGATGTGACAACAGCAACACACTTCTGCAGTTAGTCATGTGAAACCAACACACAGATGCATGTTCAGCCCAGGTCTAGGCTGACAGAGACCAAATGTCTGCTCTAGTGATTTGCTGCAGTACACGGGGACCTGGGTCCTGACAAATTACAAAGGCCTGATGTTTGTGAAGGGAGTATAAAAGTATGTGTGTATAAATGAAAGGAAATCCTTAAAAAATTCAGCTGGTATTTGTAGAATATATTTAACAGTATTTGCCAAACAGATTGACATTTTAGGTACTCTTATAACCTATTTTTAAATGGAATCAGATACTCCTGAGGTCCAAACCTCCTCTAACTAAAATGAATAACAAACCTCAGGTTTTTAAACAAGAATTCAGGACAGTAAATGGAAAAAATAATTTTCTAGCATCAGAATGACTATATTTACATGTTGTAATTTTGTAAATATTCACATCAGATAATTAATGTTCTTTCCCTTCACTATCTTCATTTTCTCTCAGACCCCTCTCTTTCACTCCTCCTCTCACACGTATAGTACTCCACGTGCCATCATCAATAAAGAGGGAAAGAGTTGTCAGCTTGCATCTTTTATTTACGAAGCGGCAGAATCATTAATCCTACATTTACTTTGTTTCATTTTTGTCATCGTTACATTAATAATAGATGTATTTATTAGGTACTCATCATTTTAATAGAAGTTGGTCCACTGCGACAGCAATTCTAAGTGGATGATTTTTCATAAATTAAAATTCCTTGCAGGAGGTATAACTTTGTTTCAGTAAATGTCAATCCACAGACTTCCATAACAAAGTGCTAATTGTAACTTGGCTTTAAATGTTGCATTTTATATGCAAATTGGCCTGTGGGGAGTTATTATTTAGTATAACATTGTTAAGAAGACTAACATTAGTTTGTAATTTGTTTGAAGTGGAATACCATTATTACTAATACATTACATATGGCTTAGAGAAACAGCATTGCTTTCCCATGTAAGATAAAAATCTTTTATCAGTCAAATTTGTTGAACCTTTTTTTGTGCTCCGTGGGAAAACAAAAGGTGACCTGAGTCACAAAAAATGCATTGTGTTTTACGTTATTTGAGCAGAAGGAAAGTCAAAAGAACATTACGTAATCCCCAGGCACGGAGAACACTGTACAGAGCCTGATCCTGCACATGTTTGGGCAATTGAGGGTTTATTCTAAATGTGTGGAGTGTCTCAGTGATTTCCTTGCTGCATGTTTTTTTTCCTGCTTCTGTTGTTCCAAAACTAACACTTTGATGTTCTGGACATTACACCTTTTTTATGTCAGTTCAAAGCTTCAAAGTTCTAAAAACAGTTTCATGAATTTTGCCATCAGGTCTTCAGCATGCTTTGATATGGTATCATTTTTGTGTAATTTGAATGTGTTTGACCCTTGAGGAAGAAACAATACCTTCCTATGGGTGAAGGAAGAGAAAAAGCAATAGAATCGAGCCCCTGACACTGGCTTTCCATTAGAGTCCAGTGAGTGTGACTCTACATTTGTCACTGAGCTCTGCCCAACATAGCCTTGCAGCAGAACAGAGATCCTCAAAGCATTGTTTTGATTTAGGGGCATTACACAAATAGGACTCTATCCCTGACTGCCAGCAGTACAAAAACCAAATAATACTGAATTATAACAGAAAACCTAAATGTTTACATGAATTCAAAAGGAGTAATCACATCATGACAGATTTCTAACAAATATCTGCATCTTTCTACAGGAGAAGTCACTGCTTTAGAAGACTGAATTTATAGGCATCAGTGAAAACTATTCATACCTGTCATGGTAGACCCTGGGATCCTTTCTGCCAAAGAAAGGACATATGTGAGTTCAGAAGGGTAATTGATTTAAAAAAGAAATCAGAAAATTTACTCCAGGGTTAGGAATAAAACCTCCTTCTACATAGCAGAAGATAGGAGTTCCATTAATTTTACTGAAAATTACAAGCACACTCATAACTTTTCAGCAGCTGTTGATTAATTGTTGAAAGAAAATAATGGGAGCCTGAGAGAATTTTGTTGATAGGAAGTTCACTTAGGTCAGCAAATTTATTTGGAACACAGCTGGCCCTGGTAACCCCCTGCAAAACTTCAAGAACAGATCTGTCCAATGAACTCACTCTTCTGTGCTAAGCCATTCAAATAGTGTCTCACTTTAGAAATGTAAGTGGATGGTTTATACATGTGTTTAAAGATTGAGATTTCTTTTAAAAGTAAGGTAATACAATATTTACAGAGTAAAAAATGCAGGTGAGATTTAGGTATGTTGTAGGTGAAAATAGTAAAGGAATTCTTTTCTATGATAGTCATAATATAAACATTTAGATTACTGGATGATACTCATAGAAGTATTTTCAAGTTTATTTTTTATTAGTGAGTAGTATCTGACATTCATATTGTGGTAAAATAAATTTTTTTGTTTACAGGAGCCTTTCAGGGTACCTAGAACCAGTTGAATTGGCTGTTTTCCCTTGTGGCTGCCTTTGACAGACATCATTCATGTGAAAGGCAGGGTTCCCTGGTTCACAGTGAGCTGTCAGTGTAGTGGGAGTGAGAATCAGGAGTTGCATTTTTCTTTCATGTTTTCCAACACTTGACTGCCCCTGGATGGATCACCCCAAGCTTTTTGGGTAGACACTAGAGGCCCTTCTCAATTGGGTATAATTGTCTCATCCTGGATTCACCACAGGACACAAACTCAGGCACTCCCTATAATATGGTGAGAATATATGTTAATATACCCAGTGCAGGCTGATCACAAAGATATGAATGTTAATAAACATCCTTTTAAAATGAAACTGAAGCTATTGTCTCATCAGGTGACATATGAACATAGTGAAAGGCAAAAAATCATCTCAGATTACACCATCCTGACACCAACAGCTGCATACACACATGCATGTTATCATGTGAAAGCGAATACTTACAAATAGTTCAGATGATAGCATGTATGTCCCTCCTCAGAAACAGACATTACACTTTTCAATATTATAAAGGTCATACTTAGCTTTGTTTCGTTCCTTGATTTTATCTGAAAAATGAAAAAAGCTGGGCCATAGTTTGCATCAATGGTCCTAACAGGTGAAGTCCGGTCTCTGGGCTGACGCTCAGTATCCCTGCTCCAGCAGATCAGCATTTCAGTCAGTTCGATCACCTGGAAACTGATCTGTGTGGAAAGAGAGCAAAATTCCAGGTCAGAATAGGGAAGGATGTTCATTTTTTCTTGCCATGCACATGTTCTCTGAAGGAATAGGAGCTTACTGTCCACCAAATGGGCTCAGACTGGAGGACTGATCGCATTCAGCGTGAGTTGAAGTGCTGCTCACATTCAGTTCAACGGTTGCAAGTTGTGAGTTCCTGATTTTTTTTTCCTACTTCCATTGTTCTTGGTTCAACCTTGTAAAAATAGATGGCCAGTCCCACAGGAGCTATCAAGTGACACACACTTAATGTATCCCCACAAGCTATGCTGAAGCTTTCCTAAGTGGTGAAACAGCAAAGAAAACTACTGACATAGGAGAGTTTTACCTCAGGAGACAAGAAGCGATACAATAACAGGATGAAGATTAACACTATAAAGGAAAGCAATTGTAGGTTAGAACAGGGAAGGGCAGAAGAAAACAATATAAACCATTTCTAGAACTTAAAAACAAAATAACAAAGAAAAAATGAAACAAATTGCTGTGGAGTAAATTGGTGGGAACTCTCCGTAGAGTGCTTTCCAATAAAAATACTTTTGAAATCAGTAGATAAAATGCGAAAAATTATCTACATGCCTTATGGACAATCTTGAGTCAGAACTCTTCATTGCTGTTAGAGCCAGCAGCCCCTTATTACTGTTAATCAGAGCTATCATCTTTCAATCAATGTGGGTATCTAGGAAGAGACATGGCTCTCCAGGACATAATTTTCCTCCCATTGAAAGGAAGGACCAGTTTCTTTATTATCTCTCTCCTTATTCTCTTCAGGGGACTCTGAACACAGTAAAACAAAAGTTATGTTTAAATGTACTTATATGTGCATAAGAAAAAATTTCGTTAACAAAAATTAGACTTTATACAGAATGAAGGAGGAAATGTTTGCAAGATAAAACTGATTTATAATAGTTCAGAATATTATCTTTGATATTTGACTCGCATAGCTATGTATACAAAGGATGTGTATAGATCTTCTAGTCTTGACCATCAAAAGCATACAGTTTTTTTGGAATTTAAAGTCAACACACAGGTGAACATACTTGATTTATCTCTTATTTAAACAATATTTTTTAAAAATTTACTGACTTGGGCAGTCAACACAACTCTGCTTAAGTTGCCTCCTATCCCCATTATCTCTACTGCAGAGGTCCTTTTTAGCTTTTCAGAAAAAATCCAGAATTCTAGAGACCGATGGGTCTTCACTAAATTGCTGGGAAAGTGTTTTCTTGCACACTAGCCCAATCTGTCTCCTGCAGAACACATCATAATAGGATGAAAATTGCCTCTTACCTGTTGACCAGCTGAAAATTGCATCTTTAGCTGCTTTCTCATGGAAGCTTCAGCAGTTTCCTCTTCTTTAACAGCTAATTGAAATTCTGAGAGGAAATAAACCCCTCTGCAGAAGTCTGAAGAATGCCTATTAAGGTATTACATGCCATCCCCTTTTAGCATTCAATCATCAACTCTGCTTCTCTGACTTTTACAGCAATCAGACTCAAGAGAATGAAGTTGTAGGACACAAGTGAGTATGCTGAGGAAGTCTTGGTAATTTTGAAGATATTGTTCTGTTTCTTCTTGTGACACACTTGTGCTGTACTGGACATTTACTTAGTATGTTTTTATTGAGGGAAAGGCCTATAATTGTCATTCATCTGTCAAAAATTGGGGAAAGTCTCTCTCCACATATTTTAAGATAATATATAATAATGCTTTGATATGTTTTATAGTTTTAGTCAAAAATGAATTTTTATAGCAGCCAAAAGACCTAGGTGGCAATGACATTTTTTTTTCTCTTTTGAAATACTTAGATTGCCATTTGTTTCCCAGCGTAGGATTACAGAGTGGAGAGGAGGTACATTTAACTGCAAGCTACCAATTGTCTCTGTCTCAAGAGTCACAGGAAGTTCTTCTGTACTTATGCATCCTGATAATTACTATAACTATTTTACACTTTCTAAAAATACAAGGCGTCAAGGAGAGAGGAAGCCTGGAACCTGTGAAAGTAGCATTTTCATCTGCAAAATATTTCAACTTCCTTTTAACTGTCTTATTGCTCCAAGGTATTGCTCACTTCAGGGTGAGCTCTGAGCTGCATAAAGGGTGCTCTGAGGCGGTGTACACCTCATCTACCTGTTATTTTGGTAACCTATATATATGCTTGGGTAGGTTCCAGTTTTCACAATAAAGGATGTTGTAAGAAGCAACATTCAAATTTTACATTGTTGTGCTGCCTATAATCATGCTACACGGGAAAAAGTAGGAATTTGATGGTGGTTCAGACTGGCCCATTGTATTTCTGCATTACTCTATTTCACTGCACAATATAGACATAGTGGGAGAAGGAGGCAGCACAAGGGAAAGGTACAAGGCTACAATTTTGATCATACCTTTTCTGATCATTCTCAGTAGTTACCTAAAGATGTGAACCTTTATGACTTGACAGCTAGAAACAAACTCCAATCCACAGAATATCAGGAAAGTACAGTTGCAAATGGAATGGTATCTCCAAGACGTTGTTATCTTCAAGGAAAGGTATGTATGTAACTGTAAATTTGTAAATTTGCATGAACACATCTATAATAATTTTTGGAGCATTTTTGAATGTAACCTCCTCTGGTCCTCTTCATTCCACTGGTCCACTTAACTTCTGTATAAATAGTGATCTAACGACAGCATGGAAAATGAAAATCTTTATTTATACATAAAAATAGAAATATTCCATGATGGTGGTCTTTGAATAGAAATGTTATCTCATTGTGTAATCTCTTCTTTTTTCCTCACTGTTAGGGCCTCAGAATCCTTATCCTGTAAGGCACATGGCACACTTGAGTGGCCACAAAATAACTATAGTCCATCCTCATCAAAAGCTTCTTAGGTTCCTTGCTCTTTATCCTCTTGCTGTGCAGCTTGCTTACTCTGAAATACAGCTCGCCTAGGTGGTCAGAAAAGAATCATAGAATCATAGAATGGCTTGGGTTGGAAGAGACCTTAAAGGTCGCCAACCCCTCTGCCATCTGAAGGGACCCCTTTTACTAGACCAGGTTGCTCAGAACCCCATCCAACATGTTCTTGAACACTGACAGGGATGGGACATCCACAGGGTCTCTGGGGAACATGTTCCAGTGTCTCACCACCTTCACAGTAAAGAATTTCTTCCCAACATTTAATCTAAACCTACTTTCTTTTGAAGCCATTCCCCGTTGTCCTGTCACTACATACCCTTGTAAAAATTTCCACTCCGTCTTTCTTGTAGGCTCTCTTCAGGTGCTGGAAGGAATCTCTATGATGAATCTAAAAGACCTTCAATCACAACTATGAATAAAGGGGAATAATTCTACAATGAGGCTTATAAACATTCTCATTTCAGTGATAGAACAGTGTGTCTATATCTGACTGACAATTGCTTCATGGTAGATGTTTGTTGTTAAATTATTTTTTATATAATATATTGTCAAATCACTGAATATTCAGGAAAAAGAAAATATTAAAATAGTAAGTTTTGACACAGAAAACATAATTGCATTGCTAAGGAAAGTGCTTATACTTCTCTGTGCACTTATGGGAGACAGAGTGCGTGTATTCTGTTGTGGTGAGAACTCAATAAGACCAATGTATGTTCCTCCTGCTATATCCCAAATATCTCAGAAATCCTGATCCAAGTACTAAGCAGAACTGATAGTCACTTTTGATCTATCAGCACTGCTCTGGTGACTAACTTTGAGGGTAACAAAAATATGTAAGCAATATACAATCTTCTTATTACTAAAAAGTTGAAGGTACTATCTCTGAAAACCTCCAGTGTAAGCCTGTTGATACTGTGTGACCTGGCAGAGATTTACATATTCTTTGTACATTTGTCGCAAAATGAGCCCGCTGATTCTTTTTCCAGTACTATTCTATCAAGTAAATATCAAAAAAAGTTCTTAAGAACACTGCTGTTACACATAAAATTAGGCAAAATTAGATTAAAATGCCTGAGGGAAAGTACAGTATCTAAAGGTGAGACAAAGCTTCCTAATGGTACTCTTCATGGTTTGCAAAATGAATACTATTTCCCTAAGGGAACGTGGGAGATGTAAAGGAGAGTTTCCTGGCACTGTTTACTTCTGACTATTTGTAAGAGCATATTGCCACATACATGTTAACAACTCCAATACTTACTATTCTCTGAGTGCCATATGCCCCCCCTCTGCACAGAGTGCAGGATAACATGAGATGGTTACACTTGACAGTTAATGGTCTTGGTCTTAGACAAATGTTGACTACCATGCACACTTACTTCTAGAAGTGACAAACCGAGTCTTCTAAACAGGCCACCTTAAAACCAATTTTTAGGGAAGAAAACACTTTGCCTTCTGCAAATGACTATTACTTTGTCAAATCAAAACTCTTTACTCAAGTAATTCAGCTGTGTAATTGTTCAGAAGTCTCTGCCCTATATTTTACTAATAAGAAAAATATACTTTTTTACCTTTATATTCAGGTAAGAGCAAAAATATTTCATTCAAGTTTTTTAGAACTAGAAACAGCATGAAAGACATTTATAAATCTATGACATTTATAAACCTATGTCATTTATGAAAAACATTTATAAATGGAAGCATTGAGTTTTCCAGTGCTCACTAGTGCAACATTTGCCCGTGGTACTGTCATACCAATAAACTTCCACACCCAGTAAATCTCTCTGCCTCTGTACTTTGCATTGTCCTTCTAGCTATGTACAACATCCTCTTTTTCTGATCTGTTTAGCAGGGAGAAGTTGTTTAACCCTACTTTCCCAGGAGTCTTTGAATTATCTATGAAAAAGCAAGGTTGTTGAGGTTTTAAACTTTTTTTTTGGTCTTTTTTTTTTTTTAAATTTCATATCAGCTTTTTGGTTTGTTTTAAATCCCTGAGTGACTTAAGAAGGTTTTGTTTACCCTTTACATAATTAAGCTTGTGTACAGGGGCACAAGGGAACCACCAGTTTCCTCATTCTTCCTTCTTCTGGCCGTAGTTGCTGATTCATCATTGCAGGGGGCTGATGACACTTCAGTCTGCTGTTACTTGAGCTCACCAACCCTGCTCTGAGTTTAGTTTCAGAAAAAGGTTAGTCAGTGCAGAGAGTCAGAGCAAGTTGCTCAAGAGAAGCACCTTCAGGAACTGGAATGCATTTGTGGGAGGCTCCCATCACACTAACCACGAGGGAAAAGGAACTCTGCTTGGTAATTCTTGCATTCATATAATGGATACTTTTTGATGTAAGAACATAAAATTGTATCTCTGAATTAGTGTCATCCACATTCAGAGGAGAGCAAGGCAGTCTGCAAATTGCTGTACTATCTTTCTCTCGCAGGTTTATATCTAACTCATTACGTCCCTTTTCCCCTTCTAATTAAAACATGTGAGACATTTTGAAACAGTCTATTTATAACATGACAAAGTTGCTTTCAAAGTAATTTTCTTTTATTTAGTGTTTGATCCCTGATTTCATGCACTTTTCCTCCATCTGGCAGTTGTCACTAAGGCAGATGGCCACCAGCTGGGAGGGCAATGTAAGTATCTCCCTCTAGATCTGCTGCCAGAGCTGCTCAGTAAATGCAATGTGAAGGAAAACTGTGTCAGTCTATTACCCATGCAATGAGCTCACTTACTGACTTGTCACCACTTCAGGATCTAACGATGAAACTGGAAGCTAGGAGAGGGCTTTATTTATTGGGGCAGAGGATATATTTTCCCTTTTTTTTCCTCATTTCCTTCCCTTTTACTTCTCCTGTGTCTTTAGCCTCTCTCAAGGCCTGCAGCTCTGAACACCACATCTGGTGCTACTGGTTTTGTAAATAAACACTTGTGCAGATTTCCTACATCTTCATGCTTAGCTCTAGCCAATGACCTGTCTATAAATAATCCTGAATAAAAAGAAGCCTAAATTTCTAGTGTTCTTAGCAAAATTAACGACACCTGAGTCAGTTTGCTGCCTTGGTAAGCTCAGTCTACTCTAATTAGAACACAATTTACAAGTAAAAGGTTGATATATCACTTATAATGTGCAATGAAAAAAGTTTGAAGAAGTCAACATGGTAGGTGATCTGGTCCGGCTAAACGGAAGGGGATGAAAATAAAAAAGGTAAAACCTCACGGGTCAAGACTTCCCTTTAATTTTACATTTGACTTCAGTACAGAAGAAACCTGTATTTTTCTTATTTTCTAGTTTTGGTGTCACTAATAACAGTAGGGAATGGGAAGACCCAGTAACTTCCAACCTTCTGGAGATAAATGAGGAAGGGCTACTTAAAAAAACAACTGCAGGTTTCAGAGATACCTGAAGCACTTAAGAGCAGGTATTTCCCATGTTTATCCAGATGCTTGAAACAGAAATAGAAGCGTAAAGGTAGATCTGATAACAAGAGGTTTTTTTCTGTTTAACAAAATTTTTCAAGTTATCAACAATTTCTGCTACATTGTAAACATGTATAAGTTATGTGTAGAAGAAAACTGCGAGGATTTGAAATGATAAAATTTTCATATTACCCTAGTTTTTTGTTTTGTATTGTGTTTTGTTTTTTTTTTTGTTTTTTTTTTTTTTTTTTTAAAAAAAAACTTAGCTTGACTTGCCTTCAAAAATAAGCTTACACAAGAAGGACACGAAAGATTTATTTTTATTTGATTTAGAAAACATTTGTAGAAAACTTGTGAGCATTTTTAGTGGCTTATTTAAAAACAAAGTGAAAACTAATAAATCAAAACCAAACTCTTTCCAGTAGATATTTGTTTGTTTGGTTTTAAATCAGCATTTTCAAATAATCAATTCCAGTTAAAAGTTTTCCTACCAGAGCAAATATTGTTCAGAGAACTGTTATAAATTGTCACTTCTGCCATCATATGTAAGAAGAACACCTAAGAGAACTTTGAACATTTTCCCATTGTGTAGTCAAAACCTAACACTGACAGGAAAAAGCCCTAGGAATCAAATTCACTCGAGCACTTATGAATAATAATATCCAAAGCTTTCGCAATTTCAGTGAAAAATTTCCCTAACCTATCGTTATAGTGAAATAAGTAAATGTGGTTTTAAGTTACATACCACTCATTAGTTAAATACCACTCATTAGCCATTATAGTAAAGATCATTTGGTTAAGTGCCTGAGGATGTAAAGGAATACTTAAAGTTTCAGGTAACTTTGCATATGTTAATTAGTGAAATGTATTTGAATCTGTGAACCACTAAATACATGGTTTACAACATTTTCCATTTTCCAGGAGTGTGTAGGCTTTGTTCTGTGTTTACTTTGGCTCACACTACAGCAAAAAAAATCCATAGACAGTCTTCTCTGGTCTCATCCATAAAAAAGTGCTTTTTTCCTTGTATGAATACACTTTTGATATTAAAGCTTGTTAGAAATTTAAACAAAGATATGTTTTCTATTCTCTGCTTTCAGCAGACTATAGAAAAAACTTCTGTCTCACTTTTGCCTTGCCTATAAAATTATTATTGAGAAGAACATGAAAGTGGAGCTCAAGGATTGCTCAGCTGACTTGCACAGTAGAAGGGTCAAGTTAATAAATGTTTAATCTATGGAGTAATTAGTGATTTCCAGATAAATCGTCCTCTAACTGAAGTACATTGACTTAAAATACAGAAAAAGAAAGGTTACCAATCTACTCCACACTGTTTTAACACTGAAAATAAGTTTCAGTATTTCTCATTATATCTCATATTTCCAACATTCCAATGACTGTTTCTGGATTTCACTTTTGGTTAGATTTAATTTCAATTATAGCAAGGCACATTTTTTTTAGAATGTCACTTTGTTTCTTCACATCTCATAACAGCACTACTTTTTGGACCAGAGTTCTTAAAATTAAACATTTTGCAAGTGTATTTGGCCAGCTGCCTTTCCTTTTCATATGTAAACATAAAACTGTGAGCGTGAGATACCTTTTCTTATGCTTTTTGTTCTTCAGAACAAAGCGCAAGGGCTCTTACATTAAGGAAACTATGTCTCTGCATTGTGGAATTACACTAGTGATTAAAGGACCCAGGATAAATTTACAGTGGAGGAAGTAGCAATGTAATTTACAAAGGAAAGTGGATTAATTCCAGTTAAGCGGTCTACGTACTGTAACTGAGAATGTTTGAAGATGGTTAAAGCACCAAAAGACACTGGCATAATGACATTCTACCTGTCAGCCAAAAGCTGGTTATGCTGATGTCTTACCACAGGTTGCCAAAATAAATATCAAGCTGTGTAGTTTGTGGGCTTTGGTATTTCTAGAACAAAGAAATCTCAACTCTTATGGATAGTTATGATGCAAGGGGTAGAAAAAGATGGTTGTTTAAATGCCTGATTTGCTAATATTCCTTGGAAATCATAACTTTTGGGTTATTTTTTTGTTTCTATAAGTTGACATACATGAACACTTAGAAATGTAAATTGATGAAGACTGACAGCAGGACTTCCAAGTCTCTCAATGTTATAACCCTCTACCGAGTACATGTAAATACGAGTGTACCACAGGAAAAGCAAAAGAGGGGCTAGAATTCTTCTTCCAGTTTTCAAATTCCTGTCATAAACTATGGGAGATCTACAGAGTAAATGGAAAAAGGGGATTTTGGCCAGTATAAATGTAACATGACGTGCATAATCTACCTTATCAATTAGCTTAGAAAATTTTTTATTCTTGGGGAACCTGAGACATATTCGCCATTTTTTGATTAAGAATATTTAAGACTGCAAAGTGAATGAGCTTGTATTTTCTACTCATTGAAGATAGAAGGATGTGCTAACAGTACTTTGAAGGTAGCAGTTCTTAGTGCTCTGCTTTCCAACCTCAAATTGTTATTAAAATTTCTTTACATTATGTCACAGGCATTACAGGAGGCATTACAGAAGTCTAAAAATGCAAAATTCAAATGTACTTGTAAAATTTATTTGAAATGTTTCATTAAGTAACACTATTAACTCACATTGATTGGTCACATATTTGTAAGGTATCATTTGCAACTTCTGAAAGTTAGGAAAAAAAATTAAAATATAATATTAAATTTTGTCAACAGGAAATGCATTGGAGTTTTTTTCCCTTTCAGTAAAGTGCTTTGCAGGTTTCCATGTAATATCTCTCTGGCAGTTGTGAGGAAACTAAGAAGGTTAGTCCTAGCACCTGCTGTAGAAGGGGTGGGGTAAGCCTCATTTTAGAATTATGGGAAAGGTATGAGAGAGAAAAAAAGTTAGAGAATTTCAAAGAAGATAAAACAGCTTCTGAGCATCTGTTGTCACCTGAAACTTATTTTCTGGATACTGCAGTACATTTAGGAAGTTCAACCCACCTAAACTTTTGATACCCAAAGAAATGTTGGTTTTGCTGTTTTTTTCTACTGTGGAGATTAAGATATATCTTATCTTAGATATAAGATCGTGGTTAGAGAGTGGTTTTGGAAAATTGAGTTCACCCTTTTTTCAAATCTATAGAATCTGTAGTCCTTAAACTCTTGTAGACTATAGATGTAGGAAGCTCTGTGCAGAGCCTGTTTCTGGTTGGCAACATTTGGTGTCTCCACTGAGCCTGTAAGGCAACTCTCTTGTCACTTAGAAGGACACCCTGGGGAATTCAAGAAAGGGTTGGATAATAAAGCTCATGCTGTCCGGTGACTGTAATTTCTGGTAGTTAGTGCACGTAGAAATTATATCATCCGGAAATGATCATATCGACATGCAGACTCTATCAAGATGAAAAATTGCTGCTGCCTGCTCCTGTTTTGCTGTTCAGCAACCTGATTTCTAGACAGATTTTTCAGGAACTGGAAGGAAAACACATTTGTAAAATCAAATTTATTACTGTGGGCAGTAAATGTTTTTATTTAAATGTCCTTCTACAGAACTTCTTGTTCCCTGGTTATGTTCAGTGTGGCCTTGCTCCAGGCACAGAAATACCTGAACTGAGACAGAAACATTCTCTATATTCACATTTATTTTTGGTTTAAACCAGAATTAGTTTTCAGACACTAAAACATATTCAGTATTTTCACTGACTTATTTGGACACAGTTCATGGTTAGTGATGTTGAATGGGAAAAAGTTTTTGGGGATATCAAGACTTTAAGATATTTACTCTTTAATACTTAGGAAAAATGATTAATTATTTTCCTGTTCTTTCTAATGAAGATGAAGGTGTACAAACTTGAATATTTAACAGAATGGGAAAATAGTCTGATAGTTCCATGATGCTCTAGGGACTGATTTTCACTTATCATGGATTTTCTGCACAGTTTTGAGCCTTTCATCTACTTATAGATTCTGTTCCTGACTCTGAAGTCAACCCCTAAGTCAGGCATGGATCTGAACTAAAAACAGTTACACCAACCACACACAGAACAAAAGCAGGGGTTGTAATACTCTTAACTTCCCATATCTTCTCTTAAATCAGTGACTGAGTAGTTAGAAAAGATGCTGCTAGAGTGCACACACAGAGTGTATACATACAGTTTTGAACACACTAATTCAAACAGAAGTGTTCTATCCCAGGGTAGAAGCAGATGAGCATATATGCAATTATTTAGAGAAGTGATACTAAAATCCACTGTAAGATACTAATTATAGAGTTGATATACCTTTACATACACTTCCATGTTAAATGCTTGTGTGAAATTACCTTGCTCTTTATTTTCGAAGATTTTATAAGATTCAGGACTTCAAAATGAACAAAGATTTTATTTTGTTGGTTTAGTTTTTTGCTGTTTTTTTTTTTTTCTTTAATTAACTCTTATGATTACTTTGCAGACTTAATTATCATTGCAAGTAGGTGTGTCTGCCTATTTTGGCAGATGGTAACACCATGCTTCTGTGGCAGAACCACAGAATTGGTTGAATTGTTGGACTGTTTTGCTGTGCTTTGATGTTTCTGGTCTTTTCTTTCACGACCCTTTGTTGCAAATGAAGGCACACCATGTTTTCCTTTGAGCTATATCAATAGCTATATATTTGGTCAATTCTCATATTTATTACGTGGAAGCTCAGCTGTAAGGCAGAAAGTAGCAACCCACTGAACAAAACAATTTCATAATTTATTTTACTGGTGTGTTTATCTTGCATATAGACTGATTTACTAACTACAGCTACATAATGACAGGAATGTGCACCTTACATAAAAAGGATTTGATTTTTCTTCATATTCCATCTAAAATTCCTTTCAAATAAGGATACCCAATACTGCACAAAGTGCTTGTGAACACTGTAAGGATTATATGGAAAGGAAATATCTCACTTCCAACAAAATCATCCTCATGTCTCTTGCCGGGGAGCAGTGAGAGCCAGCTGTCCCCTGGGGCTGCGGAGCTGAGTGCCAGGACACCAAGGCTGGTCATGCCCACCCTGACAGGCACCATCCTACAGGGCCTGAGCACAGTGGACAGAACTAAGGGCCAGCAACAGCCCTGACACTTTTGGAGAGTAACAAGCCAGGGCTGCGTCCATGAAGCAAGGACCTTTCAGGAAGAGACAGACATGGGATTGGAGACCAGCATTACTGTGGTATTGCCAAAGCAGTGACTGATGGCCCCAGTCTGAAATGGAGCCTTGGGTCATGATCAGGATAGAGAAGGACCCTGGGGTGCCTAGGCAGGGACAGGAAGGTCCTCAGGATCCTCAGAGTCCTAACATGTCCTTATTCAGAACTAAAAAAAAAAAAAAAAGAAGAAGCCTTTTCTTACTATTTTTTTTAGTGAAAAGGGGGAGGAAACACATTCTGCAGTACGTTTTGGGAAAGATATTTTTTTACTGCAAAATTAAAGACACCTTTTTCAGATGTGTGTCTGATGTTCAGTCATCCATGTGTATGTTTCAATGATTCTTGGATCATTACAAAAATAATCCATTTGCCCTACCTTTGACTAGGGGTACATTCCAGAGAGAGATTTAGTTTCCTTATGGTGGAAAAGAACTTTTCGTTCTAATTTGAGCTCAGTTTGGGCAAGTTAATGGAAATCTTTCTGAGGAAAAGTTCCTTTTCTGCCAAGGTAGAAGCAGTCCCAGATTTGTCTGAACCCATAAGCAATTGAAAAGATTATTTAAGTGGATGGATTAGACTGCTGATTTGGGTCATGGCTGTAGGTCTTTAGCTCAACCCCAGTCTGCAGTAGGAGTTACAGTTCAGGCTAGACACAGGGGAGAGACAAAGTATGAACACGTAGTTGTAAAGGGAGAAACAAAGGAAGGGGTGACCTGGAAGAAGATTTTTTTGTGGGCCACACTGTAGTCTGGGCCATGTCTGCAGGTCCTTGCAAAGATTGAATCAGAAGATATGTTAATGCCTGGGGAATGCTGCAGTTTTATTTGTGCTGTCAAGGAGCTGTTGAAGCAAGGGAAGGTAACAAAAAGATTTCTCGCCTGAAGACTGTGCCCTAGCAGGGAGGCCTTGGCTCAAACTCAGCCCAAGGCCAAGAATAAATCAGGGAATATGGTTAAAGAAAAAACTTTGACCTTCAGTACGAGGTAGGTGTCGAAGAAACAGACAAGGATAGCTACACTGAAGATAAGTTTCTTCCCTTAGGACTTTTTTATCTGGACCATGCCTGGGAGTCCTTGGGCAATGAGGCCAAAGGTGAAGTCTTTGGATGAGGGTCATCTGGGTCCAACATTTGTGAATGAAGTTATGATGGGTATGGGAGAGAGACAACCAGTAGAACTGACTCTGGGACTGGAGCATCCAACGGAAAGGGTAGGCTGCAGAAGAGAAAAAAAAAATAAAAATTCTCTCCTAGAAACTTTTTCATCTGGGTCGTGGTGGGTATTTAGTTTACATTTTGTGTTGGAAGTGTTACAAAGCCTTTTAATATGGATAATAAATGATTGAATAATATATTTGGAAGTATAATGTTACTTTCCAACAGTTATTCTTTAAATATCTCAGCTCCCTGAGTTAATTCACATGGGACATGCTTTTCCTTAATTTAGTCTTTGAGTCCTAAATAAATAAAAAACACTGACAACTGCTGTAGTAGTAGAATCTTGATGACTACCTATTTATTTTAGTATGAGTAGGAGTAACTACCTTCATCTGCCTTTGAAACCTTTTTTGAAGTCTCTTTTAACTGCTGATGATCTTAGAGATCTCAACACAGTAGGGTTCTCTGTGTCTATGAATACCTGCCCTAAAGAAAGCTTTATGACTGAAATATTGAGGTATACAATGATGTCCTCACACAGGATCAAAACTTCATAAAAAAAAAAGTCCATCAGGGAAGTTAGCAGATTTAGATAACACAGCCTAATAGCTGTATAATAGCCTAGAAGCACCTTCTCCCTAGCATAGTGTCTGTGCCATGGTGAATGACCAGATGTTTTTTTATATTATACAACTTAGTTACATATCAGTAGTTCATCATACTAGATGTAGATGAATTTAGTTTTTCCCTATTTTTATTTAATTAATGTGCCTATCTGAACCCTCAATGTTACACGTTATTAGAGTAACACTCAGAAGCCAAAGAGAATACAGACACTGAAAAAGGAGTGAAAGACCATCCGTTTTTATTATAACTGCACAGGCTAATCAGAAGACACAGTGGTCTATGTTACAAAGGAAATATTAGGATTATACAAACAATTCAGGATATTAACCACCTCAGCTAAAATAACCCTTAGCTATAGATAATGTTTTGATTAGCAGAACATTTTCCTGCCTTTGTGTTGCTTTGACTGAAACGGATGACTAGGTCAACATCTTGCTAACTGTCTCCACCTGCATCAAATCTGGAGTTATTTTCTTTAACAAGGGGGTTCATTACAGAAGAAAAAAATGAAAGAGGACCAGACATAGCTATAAATGTTAATCATAAAAGCATGTCTGAATTAAAAGCTTTCACAGTACTTAGATTTTGAGTAACACGAATGCTTACTGTGTCATATCACCTCGGTATCATACAGGTATATCACCATGAGTCTGTTGGGAATTGCTTAACAGAGGTGCCCAGGTTGAGGTCTTGCTGATAAAGAGAAAAGGCAGAATGGGAAGATATTCACCATGAGGGCTTTGTGACGCAATTTATGTAAAGCATGTGACACAGCTTTTAAAGCAAATGCAGGCTTTGAAACCAATACAGCAAAACACTGAATCTGTATTTTTAAATTTGAACAAGTACATAAGAAAGTCCTTGTTATTAAACACAGTACCTGGTATCCTCAACGGCAGTAAATAATGAACAAAATCTTTTGTGGTTGAAACTCTACTGGATTAAATTTAAATCTACCTATTAATTTAATAAATTTTTTCCTCTCACAATTGAGTATGTCCAATCTATTCCTCCTGTCCTATGAAATGTAGGTTGGCCTGTCCCCAGGCTGCATGATCCCCCAAGCAGAGTATTTTTTTTAACTGTTATGTGAAATGTAATTCATGTACTATTTAAAACAGGCTTCTGACTTTGTATCAGCACATTTTGGGTTTTATTTTTATTTTTTTAAAATGTTTTCTCCTCTTTCATTTCAGAAAATAGTATTTTGGACATTGGGAAAATGCCTTCAAGCTTAGCAAGACAGAACAAATAGAACTTCTAGAATGCTAAACAGATATTGGTGGCCATAAAGTTGTTCCTTTTTTTCGTTCTAAGTTCACACACTTTGGTTTTAGGTGTCATGATGGAACACAAGGTGAATGTAAATGTACTCTTTGCAGTGCAACTACCCTTCCCCTAGCTGTAAGAAGAAATCTGTCACTTGTTGATTCAGCCATTACTGATACATGAACTGCTCCTATGTGTGAGAGTTGGCTGGCACTCTTCCAGCGAGTGCTGGACTTGTTCATGTTTGTGTATCTGCCTTGATTTCAAGTGTGAGCTGTGTAAAACAGAGCACTTCATGAATTTACGTAATTTTTCCCTTCATGTCACACGATTAACACTCCTACACATTCCCTGTAGCTGTACTTTGGGAATCACAAATATTTTTCAGTGTTTCTCAGAACTAAGCATATATAATAGTATAATAAGCATTAGAGAGAGACTTACATAAAAAACACAGACAGTGTCAGATGAATTTAAAATTCAGCTTCATTTGAATCTATTAGCCAACCATGAACTGAGTGAGGAATATAAATAAAGGATTGATATTGCTAAGATTAAGAACCAGATATTTGTAAAAAGATACCATTAAATGTGTCCTGGTTCCTCAAGGTAGTTGTTTAAATAACGTTTATTCTGGCTGCAGTTGTTTCCAAATATTGTGCATGAGGAGCAGGGATTTTGTCAATCTGAGAGTAGCTTTCATATCATAGCAAAAAGAATATGTTGGTCTGATGCAGTGATATTTAGAAAACATCACGGGTGTCACTTTATTAGCAGATTGTGTAATGTAAAGTGGCTTCCAAGATACATAGTCTTTCAGTTATTTGGAGGTTTCCTACTGAAAAGGAGGCAGAATCATATAGATAGGTCTCAGTTTGTACTGAATTTGCTCATGACTCAATTTGCCTCCCAGTAAATGGGACAGTAATTATAAAATCCTTTGGTCACCTGAAGTAACCAAGAAAAATTGAGTAAATCATTGTTACAGCATGCTCAGAGGTCATGGGGAGCTTTGAGCATGCAAGTGATGCAGGCTTAGACCTTTAACATTTAAAACCTGTACCTGTCGATGAAGAAACTCCTAAACTTGGGATTAATTTTAAAGTAAGTTCTTCATATCTCACTCTTTAAAGGATGTATTTTAACATGTGTTCCAGTGAGATATATGAAATCTCACATATTTATTTTAAGCCCAACTTATTTAAATTGCTTCAGCAACTCCTGTAAATAGAAATTGCCTTTTTTAGACAAAAATCTTTAGGTAAATCTTAGAAAAGCAAGGAAGATTGCAGAAATGGGAAAGTGTAAGTCTTTCTACGTGCACATGGAAATATCTTATTAAATTTTATTTTCCCTTCAATTTTTATTCTTCCTTTCTAAAACCAGTATTTCCTTCAGGTTTATTTTGGGGGTTTTGGGGGAACGGTTTTGGTTTTGGTGCTTTTGGTTTGGTTGGTTTGGTTTTTTTTTTGGTTTGTTTTCATTTTGTTTGTTTGTTTGTTTTTGTTGTTGTTGGGTTTTTTTATAGAATATACAAGTATGCTATCGATTTTACCATGGACAGGATTTACACTCTTCTGTGAGGAACAGCTCCTCAGAAATGAGTACAGGATTTTTTTTTTTTTAATTTTTATTTTTATTTTTTTTAACTGTAAGAAGAGAATAATATTATGCTTCCAAAATACTACTTCTACTGAAAAGCATACAGGACTCCTCTGGAGATGGATGAGAACTACAGCTACAACAGATATGAAAGTTTCATGAAAAAAGTTATTATTGACCTCGTTAAAGCAACATCAGTGCAACACAGTAGTTTTGTATTTAGGGAAACTGAACTCTGAAGAATGCTCACTAGTACACAGTATTATAAGGATCACAAAACATTGTAGCATCCGTTCTCCAAAAGTGGATGCTTAGGGGCAAGTCACATACAGAGCAAGAACCCAATGTTTACTTTTTCAATAGTCTCGCAGTCGTTAACACTTGCCTGCACAATGACCCTTTGACTTAGAGATTTAGTAGTTACAAAATGTTCATTAATTTTTCTGACATGAACTTTTACAATGATACCTTGAAGACAAATTTTCAGCCTCCACAAAGTTCTTTTGACAAGGAGTCTCCCTTTCAAAATTTAAGGTCATTGTCCTTTTACAACAAGTAGTTCTCATCTTCTTTTTTTGGCTGTTTAAACTGATGTCTTAAGTTTGAGGCAAGTTCATAAATGTCAGGAGTCTTGGTAGGGGAAAAAACAAAAACCAAATCATAAACCAAAATGAAACCAAAGTCCTCAAAGGCAGTATGTATGCCTCCTCTACTATATCAGGTGGACTGAACCTTGGCATGAAATAAACAGTGGCAACATCATCTGGGCTTGTAGACATCTAACCAAACGACTAGTGAATGTGTCCTCATCAGGTACTTCATTTATGCAGTTATCAGTGAGAAGTAGGATCCTTAGAAGAACTAAACATCTCATATATATGCATATAAATATACAAAGATAAGATTTACGTGCCTTAAAATCACTAAATCTCTCTCCATAGCCTTTGCAGGGAAGTTGAATGATTGTTTTACTGGTGACTCAAATGTCTAAATTAAGATAACTTGTTTAACTCCCTCAGGATTTTTTCTAGACACTCAATGTCTGTGAAATAGAAGGGAGGATCTCAACTTTACAGAGCTGAGATAAGGATGTTGTCAGTGATCAATTCTTATATATTACATTAATAATTATTAAAATTCATTTTTAGTGTTTAAAAATGGAAGGATCTGTACTCCTTTTATTGTTAGGAGAAGTAAAAAGGTCATACTTCCATAAAATATTGCTCTGGATCAGGTGGTGATGAAAGGTCTGTAACAAACTATTTCCCTGACATTGTCTACACAGTTCTCAAAACCAGTTTTTATTTGTCAGTGGACAATGGGATGTTAAAAATGTATAATTAATACATACACCTTTAGAAGTGCTTTTACACTTGTACTTTGTGCTTTTTGCCATGAAACTTATGCCATTGATGTTCATTGGAGTTCATGAGCAAGTAAAATCTTCAAAGCTTCTTTTAAAAACTGTATTTCAAAACAGTTTGTGGAGGTTTTTGATTTTAAAGGGTTAGTTCCTTCTTTTATATGTTTTACTTTTATTTTAATGTCTATACTTCTCCCCATCCATGTGAACATAATTAAAATATGGCTCAAGGGGTTCTCTTTAGACATTTCAAAAATTTCACCTTTAGTCAGAGGCCAAGTGTAACAAATCAATGCTATTTACACCCGCCTCATAGGGTCATCAGTAGGGATCAGTTGTAGTTAAAATTCAGTGTCTACTGCTTGAATTAAAGAAACACTTAAAATTAAACATTTCAGGTCAAAAAAGAATGATGGTGTTGACTCTACAGTTGTGTGCTGTAGTTCATTATAAAATAGCATTCAGAACTTGATTGTCGATATACCAGACACTTGAGACTAACTTTTCTGATGCAAGGTATATAATGACTCATATAAATGATGGACTGGTACGTGTGATTATGTTTCTCTAAACGACATGCACTGATGAGATTAGCACCTATTATTGAAACTGATTGCACTCTTTATAGCCAAACATGCATTTCTTTTTCCTCCAGAGGAAGGAAAAAAAAAAATGAAAAGAAAAATCAGCTGATGTGAGCATTCTCATAGGAACCTATCAGTTTTGAGAAGAATAGATTCCTTGGTGTAAAAAAAATAAGCACTCACATACTCCATGTATTCAGGGAACGTACTTACCTGGAAAATCATAGATACTTCTTCACAGCTGTGGTGACTGATTCGACCCCGCAGTTTCAATGTTGCAGTAACTTCCCCAGCTATCACTCTGCCTGACCAGACGTAGTTCTACCCAGTGAAATAGTTCCCCCAAGAAGAATTGGGGGATCTCCCTTCAGCGGCCAATCCGCGAGAGATGTCATCTGAGATACAAAGGATCCTTGTTCAGCTCTCTGCTCTGGATTAACACAAAGAAGGAAGACCTGTTGCCCACACACCAGCCAAATGCCCTTTGCTATGGGGTCATTTTAAAGTGAATAAGAGTAGTATGACTTTAATGGCTTTGCATTTCATGCTTTCAAGGTTTCTGCATTAACCTCAGTGCAGACGAAATAAAAAGTCTTAACATTTTTTAACTTTCCATCCATGAAAATTAATTCCTTACTTTTCCATAGACTTTTTTTTTTTCTTTCTTCCCTTTTGGGAAATAACTATGAGGATGATGATTCCCAGTTAAGTCCCCATTCAAAACTAGAAGCAAGTATCTGGTAACGCTGTATCCAGGAGAGCATACCAAAAATATAGATGGCATCAGACATGAGAATTGGAGAGCTGAGGCATGAGGATTGAAGTATTGAAAATCTGGACTGGCAATTGATTGCTAAGTTCGTTTCCAGTAGTGAATGCAAACCAAAATTAAGAATATTCCTATAAGCGATTGTAGTTCACTGCCTCTTGCAAATATTTGTTAACAGACTGTAAATGAGGCAACTGAGTTAAAAGAAAAGCCTGAATGAAGCAGAACATTCAGAAGGTAGTAAATATTAATGATGAGTTCTGTGCCACCATTATGCCCTTACAATACAGCAGTTTCACTACTGTATTAAATCAAGAAGAAAATAGTGGCAGAGTAATGGAGTTCATTGAAAAAGAGACTGAAAAAAGGGTATTAGGAAGAATACAGCTTGCACTCTAGAAAACAAGAGCCTCATACTTCTGAAGGGGGCTAGAAATACTGGATACAGTTTTAAGGCCGAATCTAAACAACGTTCCTTAGCTTGCTTCTGTAAACTGGAATCATGCTGTAGCATCTTATGACTATCTCTAACATACTTAGTCAGCCTGTAGTTTGTCTTATGAGAAAGATTCCTGCATTGCTATGACCAGAAAGTGGAAGCAACACTTCTTACTTTGAGAGCTTTTGATTATCTTCTAATAAAAATGACTCTTAAACGGACTCCATACCACTGTGCCAGTCAGTATGACAAGTCCTGAAATGACAACTTTTAGTTATGGGCTCCACTGAACACCTGCAGTTAAGTTTGGGGGTAAGAAGAAAAGAGGAATATTGTTCCTTTCAGCTCAGTTTTCAAGTGAGCTGTTTCTAAAGGAGTTTTGAAGACAGAATACAGTCAGTACTGAGTAAACTAGTTTACTGTTCTTTCAAGACTTGATTTAGTGTTGCTGTTTATCTGTGGGTTGATTCTGCAACTTTGAAATTAAGACAACTTCATTAATTGAACTAAATGGGAAGTAAATTAAGCTCTCACGTGTTCTTAGATCCCTACAGAATAAGTCTGTTCTTCAGAAAAGTCAGATATCAAAACAGTCAAAAAGTATACTGAAAATTTAACATCCACTGTCTTTAAGGAAAAAAAAAAGTACAAATCTTACAGCATAGAACTTTACTGAAGGTTAAGCATATTATGCAGTTCTTGGCATCATCAGTATTCAAGCAATTCATTTCAGATCACACATTAAATAACTGATTATATTAAACTCTAAGACCAATTGCATTAAAGTGTCATAACAACATATGAATCCTTAAAAATGGTACAACTCCTTGGGAGTAAGGTATGAGATTAAAAAAAAATAAAAAAGAATACTAGTCTTTAGAATGTACAGACTGTAACTCCACTCTTCCATATCCACTTTAGCAGATATAGAAAAGTCCCAGGAAACACACCTAGGGCAACAACAGTAACAAAAAAAAACCTATAAAAATTGCACCTAGAAGAAATTGTTTTATTCTGCAGCTACCTGTAGCACTTGAGAGAATGGTACTTACCCTTAGTCTGTTCTTTGAAGACTACAAACATCAGTAAAAAGCTGGCATTAAAGACAATATGCTTTTAGTCTGTTGATTTTGATAAAATGATGGAAGACACCTGTGCCGATCTCCTTCAGTACAGCCAGCTGGAGAGCTCAGTCATGCAAAGTAGAAAAAAATAAATTTGCATGCACATGTAGGAATAGATAAATAGTGCAGAAAAACTATAAATGGCCTCTGAGTGTTAATGTCTGCAGCCAACATAAGAAACAGGAACTCAATTTTACTTAGCTTTCCTTAAAAGAAGTAATTTAGGTTAACACTTTTTTATATCTTTAAAATGAAAGCAGATTATGAATCATTAAGCATACAAATAAAACCTATATATTCAGGCTTGAATAAGAACAACTTAATTCCAGATGCGAAACTGCTGCCACATGTTAAATTTTGTCAACTTCTTTTCCTTCACATGATGTAGAAGGTATTCATGATCTTGAAAACTGAATCCTATGTTTTTGCACTGTACAAGACTGATTGATGATGCAAAATTGAATTTGTTGCAAAGAATATAGATTAATAATTAATTAATTCTTTTATTAATTAATTTTAGCTCAGCTAACCTCAGGTGAAAGTATGTGTAAACAGAAATATAATTTAAATTATTTTCAAACATTACTCTATATGGAGCTTTTTTAGGCTACATGCAACTACTGTGTCTGATTACAAAATTTAATAAAAGGGAAAAGTAGGTTATTGTCCTATAAAATATAAGAAGAGTTTGGCTTTGAAATAGTTTAAGCTCATTGACTTAAATTGTATATACAGGTATATAGTAGAAGTATGCACAGATACAGGTGTATGCATACATATATACCCTCCCCACATATTTGTTTTGACAGTGCAGTATATTTAGTATTATCACAGTATATTTAATATTACTACAATATATTTTTATATGCATATATATATATATATATCTATCTCATTTGCTTGCACAAAAACAGTATTGGTAGCATAATTAAAACTTAATTTTTTAAGTACACATTTGTAAGCCGTACATAAGTAACAGGCTACAGTTAGACCTATAAGGTAGATCTACCCAGCACACTCACATAGACAGCTTGTTCGAAAAAACAGAGATGGAAATGAAGAAATACAAATGGGAACTATGAAGAAGGTATTCATATTATATTAGGGCAATTATATTCAAAAAAAAGGAAGTTCCCTCTGTTCTTATTGAAGTGAGGCATACATTTGAACTATTTGGCACTGACCATATTGTGTCTTGGTTACAACGTAAATTAGTTTCACTTAGTTCAAAATAGCTCTGCCACAAGATGTTCTATTTTTTGTTTTGTTTTGTTTTGCTTTTTTTATAATAAACTAAAAGAGAAAGGCAGAATTTAAAACTTATAAAGACACTTCAAGAGAAGGAAAGAGTCTGCAGGGCACCACTTTATGGAGAGTTATTGAGAATTATCTGTGAGAGGAAACCACGGAGACAAATAACATGATATGTTTTGAAATGAAAATTTCAAAATAAGAATCAGATCAGAGGGCAAAGTGTGGTACCCAATTAGACCATCATAATCACTGTTTTTGTACTAAAGGAAAGAGTAGTTAAATTGCTTACAAAGCATCACTTACTCCGCTGTTACTTACCATAAACACTAATTATATGTGTGCTCTAAAGCAAAATATTCTTCACTACCTGGAGAACCATAACTCCCATTAAATTTAAAGCATATTTTTCGCATGCTTAAGGATGGGTGAAAGCTAGCAGGAACCTGAATCAAGTAATTGCCTGAGGGCTTTAATTACTTAGAAATGCATTGGAAAATAATATAACTGCAATCAGAAGCAAAAATAAGTTATCTCCATACGTGTTGCCAATAATAAGATTGTTATAGTTGACCACTCATTAACACATCTGTAAGAAGTTACCAAGTACTGGGACCATTTCAAGAGATTAAATGTTATTTCTGCTGACTCACCTCCAGTCAGACTAGGAAGGTTTTATTAATCTTGCTAGACTGAATATTACCCTGCTTTGAAATCTCAGATTTTTTCCTTAACAATTGAAAGGTCTTACTTACTGCACAAGATCTGTGGCAACAACTTTCTAAAGCTGACTAGTGATATTTTATCAACATTAAAGATTGAAATTAAATATGAAAGCTGAATAAAATCTTTAAACTCTTCTGATAGTAATCAAACATCAAAATTAAAGGCATTATTAAAAAGGCATAGGAACCAATCTGTCTTAAGAAAAAAAAAGGTATAGGCATTGTAGTTTGCATTACTACAAATGTCTTTAGTGTAAATAACTGCTTAGAGCATCTTTATACTGGAGAAGCAAGTAGGATCAAACACAGGAGGAGGATTCTAGAAGAAATTTCAAGATAGATTCCAAGCTCTAAAGAAAGATGTTTGCTTTAGGAGAAAATGGAGAAAATCCGGAGAAAGTGAGAATTCTGAATACAAGTTCATCACTGACTGTCCAAGGAGTCCAAGAAATTTCGCAGAAGTGCAATTTGTGTAAATTGAATTTTATATATATGGCATAGAATGTAAGGATAGAGGCATACTCTGTTGTATAAGTTTGAAGAGTATACAGAGTAGAGAACATGGAAATAATGAAAATAGGGTGTTTCCAAACAACAAACAAGATATCAACATCTGTGGTTCTGACTAGTGTAATTTGTGAATCAAAGCCTGAAACAGTGTGATATTTCTAAAATGAATGAATATAATTAAGAATATAATGATTAGTTATTGGGGAAGTAGTCTGGTTGAAATAAGATAGGATACTGTGCTTCTCTGTGGGTAGGAAACAAAGCTCTGTATTGCCACATCACATTCCTAAATTGTTGTTCTCAGCTGGAACTGGCTGATACTGTTTGACCTCCTGGCAATACTGTCTAGTCACACTGCCAGCAACCTTGCTGTTTTGTCACAACCATTCAGTCTTCTGTCTGGCAGGTGAACTGATTTTGTAACAGAAATCAGTGTTCAACATCATGTTGCTTTTTTCAAAATTTTTCAGGTCATTCAGGTTAACTCCTTTATTCAAATGCAAGAATATAATATATATACAGCTAACATAGCTAGGGAAGGACAGGCTTTTTCCAGACCCTGAACTATTGATTTGAATTAAGCAGCAGGGGATGATTAATGTTAACTCAATATTAAGGAAGATAAGGGAAAAAATTCCAGGAGTTTCCACAGTGAGTTTATTTCTTGATATGATGAACTTGCTTTTCAGCTCACCCACACAGGACTTCATAATCTCTAAGTTGAGAGTTACTACATTGCTTCTGAGAGGGGGAAATGTGAAGTGTGTTGACAGCAAAAATGTGTTTATTTTGGCTCTACAAATTCTCTGATGTTCTGAAGCTGAGGGCGCGTAGGAGAGCTGCACTGAGCTAGCACAAAGGAACAAACAACTGAGCTGTTCACAAGCGCTGGCATAGAGATCTTTTGGCAAATACTGGTGGAATGCCATTCTTCCCTCTGGTGCTAATTTCTTCAGAGGTGCTTGACTGGGCCTCTGTTTAGAAGTTAAGTTTTAATTAGTTCAAACTTGTTTGACATTATGAATGCCTCTTGAGAACTGTTTTCTTGAATGTATGTATTTATTAATATTTTTGCAAGTGTTTGTTGTGGGGAAAGTGTTTATTTAGGGCAACTTTATGAATACAACTAGAGGACAATTCTGAAGAAATCTGAGAAACAAAAAGAAAAGTTTGTGGTGTTTTTTTATGTTACAGAAAAGGGGTTTGTAGAAAAAAAATAAGTTTGGAAGTTTCCAAATATAACTCCTGAGGCCAAGAAGTTCTGTTGTTCTGTTGCTAAACACTGTGTCTGTACCTTGGAAGGGTTAGCAATAAAAATCATAGAATTGTAGAATGGTTTGGGTTGAAAGGGACCTTAAAGATACTAGTTCCAACCCTCTTATGTGGGCAATGAAAAAAAAAATACAAAGGCCAAATCCAGTATTCAGGTAGAGCATGCAGATTTGTGGTCCTTGAAGGAACATTGGGTCCATGGAGCTGAGAGTCACTATTCCATTTCTGAAAGATATTGTAAAACTGGAGTTTAATGGCTATGGTTCATCTCAAGTTTTCTCTAAGCTTCTGAGGCTTAACAGCACAAATTAAATTTCACACCAGCCAGCCAAAGATAGCATACTGTTTGGATTTAAATATCAAGAACTGTTTCTAGGAACAGCTAAATACAAACAGGAGTGTACTAGCACTTCTGTGTCTGCACCAGGGAAACAATTTCCACAAAGTGGAAACTCAGCAACTTTGTAGATACCCTCTGAGAAGAAAATTATTCAGACTGTTTGGGTCTGCAAATTCTACATGAGCTAGTTAAAAAGGAGGGAAAAAAAAAGATGAATAATAATTTTATTTTGCGGTGTTGATACTTGCTAAATGCAAGTAGTATTGTAGAATTGTACTTCTGTAAAAAGACAGTGACAGAACCCCCCAACCTCTACCTGATAGAAGTATGGAACTGGGAGCTCATAAATGCAAAATAAACTTTTAGAACTTTAATCTTAAAGTTTTAACTTAGATACTGGAGAGAAAGGTTTTCATGGATGAAGATTTCCTTTTATTTCAAATATTTTTATATACCACTGACCGTTGTTTCTAAATTTACAGTGGTTAATTTCTATGCTCAAAGTTACTGGAGGAGGTCATGCATATAACCACTGAAATACCAGGAGTGCTGGAAAGTTCAGTGCCTTTTGAAATGGTCTAAGTGATGATTCTTCTACACAAAATACCTGAGGAGGGGGCAGCTGACTTAGGAGTTGGGTTAAGAACAAATTTTAACTCTTATAAAATGTGATCAGGAGTAGTGCCAGGGTTTTTTTACATAAGAGCGATACTTGCCTGACCATTCTACTTGAAAGATCTTCCTTTTGTTACAAGGAAATTTATTTCCCATTTTTCTACTGTAGGTAATTCCTTGTTCATATATTTTTTATTTGCCCACTTATATCATTCTGTGTTCAGGAAGACACTTACTGCAAATTCCCACCTGGGGCATCCAAATGTCCTTGCATGGTCCCTCATAGGCCCTGGCCACTCAGCTCAGGATTGTGATCCCCTTTAACTGGTAGAGCACAGAAAGTGTAAATTGTGACCCTGAGGTGGCCACTGGAACTCTGGCTTTAGAGAGGGAAGCATGTTCTGCTCTTCAGAAGTTCAGGCCATTCTTTCTGAATTTGAAGCTCCAAGGTAAATACACAGAAAAGCGAGTTTTATGTCCCTGAAAAGAATTCTGAATTTTGCAATTGTTGCTTCTCAGAATCAAAATCTTTGGCCAAAATCCAAAATCTTGACTGTGTCATTCTGTGAAGAATCAAAACTAGAATTTAGAACAGTTCCCCCTCATGACATATATTTTTACAGCACGACAGCAATTTTGTTTTGGAGAAGATCTTTTTCCCAGTTGTGGGTTGACCTTATCTGGATGTCAGGTGCCCACCAAACTGCTCTATCACTCCCCTTTCCAACCAGAAAGGGGAGAGAGAATGAGGTGGAAAATTACATGTGGGTTGAGATAAAGCAGTTTACTAAAGCAAAAGCAAAAGTTTGTGCGCACACAAGTGAAGATGAAAATAACAAGGCTTATTCTCAAATTCCCATTAGCAAGTGATGTCCAACCACTTCCCGGGAAGCAGGGCTTCAGCAATGCATGGAATTTGCTTCAGAAGGCAAACATTGTAAATAATGACTGTCCCCACTTCCTACTTCTTCTCTTAGCTTTTATATCTGAGCTGATGTCATATGGTATGGAATATCCTTTTGGCTAATTTGGGTCAGCTGGCCTGGTTGTGTCCCCTCCCAGGATCTTGCCCACGATGCGAGGGAGGAATGAGTGCCAGCGCTGCTCAGCAGTTCCCAAAACACTGGTGTGCTATCAAAACCTTGCTAACAATGCAAAGCACAGGGCTGCTGTGGGGAAATGAGTTTCATCTCAGCCAGAGCCGGTACACCAGTTCTCCAGATGAGTTCCTGCTGAAGTAAGAAACTATTCCTCATCTAAAGGGATTTCTGGTGTAAGGATTCAAAAGTGAAAAATGTGCTGAAACAAATGATAGATCTGAGTTTTTACACTCAGATCCAGGTTCAGATACTGGTATGTCAAAATTACACTATGTTCAGATGTGGTATCAAAACCTTGCTGGGAAAGGTAAGCTGTGTGGAAACTAGCTTCAGATTCCAAAGGCTGCCTCCTTATTACATCTATATTTTAATTTTCTTTAACCAGAAAAGAAGGAATAGAGTACACATATTAATAAGTAGCAAATTTCTGCGTGTTATGGCAACCATGTGTGTAGGGGAGAGATTTTGGGCTTTTTTAATGAGGTTTAATAACCAACAGAGTCACGTACACCTCCATTACTAAGCCTATGTATTTAGGAGATGTTTAAGTCCAACAGCAGCTGCTGCAGTGATGGCAAAATACACCCATATATATGCACACACATATATAAAATTCTGAAAGCCACAATTGCTTCATTAATGTTATTGAAAGCATAAAATAGGTTTTAATTGTATGGCTGATTTCCCACAGCAATTTAATGGGGAAAGTATTTGGCAGAAATCAAAAGCTGTAAAATTCACGTTGTTTGTTCATGAAGTTAGCAGTGAGTTAAATCCTTCAGCTATTATTCAGGCAAAAATCCCATTGAAGTGCATTGAAGTGAACTTCAGTTTCCCCTGAGGACTAAGGTTTGCAGCATTTTTCTCAAAACAAGTAACAACGTTGAACCTTAGGGAAGCTGTCATGATCAGAGAGCCCTAAGGCAAGGACATAGTTACTCTAAATTTGAAACATTTTTCTTTTTCTTCTCTTTTTCCCTTTTTTTTCCCTGTCATTCTTTTCAGTGTGACAGATGCAGTAATTTAGGGAAACAGCTTAAGATTGCATGGACATTTATTTTGATTAACAATAGAGAAACAGTCAGTTGATTTCCATAGGTGCTTCATTTTTAAATGTTTTCTGTTGGAAATATCAAACATCTGTCTGGAGTGAATAACTAAATAGCTGATAGCATGGTATCTGTTCCTATTTTAGGCTTCCAAAGCCAGAGGCACTTGAACACCCATGTAGGATCTTAGGTGCTCATAGAGACTTGGAAGCTGGAAAGACCTAAGCCATATAAGATCAATTGCTCCTGGCACTTAAAAGGCTAGTAAAAACAGGTTATAATGTTTACATGACTTTTTATGGGTCAGAGTTTATTATAGCTCCTTTCTATGGCCTACAGCGGTGGAGCATTTTACAAGGCTTTTGCTGTGCTTGACAGATATGTTTCAGTGAGTTTGCCAAGGCAGGCTATTACAACTGAGCCCCTTAACATTTACAGATTTCCAAAATTCTCTTTGCAGTGAAAGATACTTGGAAATTGGACAATATGAAACCAAATTGGATTGGACACAATTCATGACAATAAATAAACCTTGTGGCTACTAATCATAAGAATGTTTATACATGTCAAAAGACATTATATGCTGCGTTCAAAATGCTGTATTGAAGCGCACAGTGAGGGCTGCAAAGTTAAGCTATCAAAAATTAGGGAATGCCAGAATAAAACTTAATCCTTTTCCTTCCTTAAAAAAAAAAACCAAAAAACCAAACTTGCACCATGCCTAGAACAGGATTTTCTCTCTGACTTCCATGAGTGTTCTCCAGCAGCTTATGCTCTTAGTTCAGTTATTAACACGTCTCATCTATTGTATTCTACTGAAGCTCTTCTCAACACCGATTTACTGATTACCTCACAGTCTTCTATGATACTTGTGGGTATAATGTCTGAACATATTACAGTATGCCACAAATGGTCATGGTGGAGACAAATATTCATGATAAAGACTAGTGCAAGGCAAAGAAAAAAAAAAAATTACTGTAATGGGGGTAACACATTTAATCTTAAAAGTACAAGAACTTGAAATAGTTATTTTATTAGTACCATGGTAGCACTTAGTGGTAGTTAAATAATGAACCCTCAATAGGCCAAGGTCCTCGTGTTACCTTCTGGTGGGAATTTGGGAGCAGTCTGTGAGAAAAAGGAAAGGAAAAAATTGTTTTAAGGGGAAGAAGCATTTCTTTGTCACTTTTCATTTTTTGTTAAACTAATATTACATCTTTTTACTTCAATATGTGTTAGATACAATATAGTGTAATGGACCAGTAAGTAGAGTGCTAGTGAAACTTAGAAGCAAAATTTAAAGTGACAAGCCTGGCATATGAGACAAAGTCATGATCTCCACGTCATTCTGTCTAGCTTATTTTTTTTTAGCTCTCTTTTTCCTAGATGGCACATTTCTCCAAAATGGAATTATTTCTTCCAGCCTGAAAATGCAACTTCCTAAACGAATATCTCTTGTTGTACAATTGAAACTGGAGATTAAAGAGGTGAAGTTTCTCATGTATGTGCAGTTCATATTTCAGTCTCTGGTTATAAACTGATAAATGTTACTTGGCCAGTGGAAAAGTAGAGGATGATTTTTGCCTGTGTAACTCAGTAACAGATGGGAAACCTTAATAATTATGATTGGATGAAAACATTTGTAATTTGTAAAAATCCTTATATATTTATTCACAAAACTTAAGTAGTTTGGCATCCATTTTTAGCAACTTTCAAATAAAAACAAGTACTATCATTTGAAAATATCATTGACTAAAGAATCACCAGACAAAGTAAGCTTATAGCCTGCTTAAACTCCAAAGTTTTAACCTCAAATATGTTGCTTAGCCACCATCAGTGTTAACAATTCCTTTTTTGTGAAATTTCTAGTGTCGTTATGGAAGTTCTGATAACACTTATTGCTTGTAGACAGAAAGCTGACTTTCATTAAAAGAAACTGCCACACCATACCATACAGTAGCATTTTATTGAGTTTGAAGTATCTGGCTTGTTAACTTTATTTAAGCAGCTGCTATCTCACTTCAGTCTGATCACAGGACTGTTTGAAATGAAAATAAAACCTGCTTTGTTTACAGACTTCTTTTAACTACTATGGATCAAAAATTGTTTGTTCTTTCTGACAGCTTTTACAGGATTTTGTTATTTTTTATTCTCACTGTGATAGATGCTAGTAATTTTTAATGGTTTTTTTAAAGTCTTTTTTCTACCAGCCACACCACAAGGAGCTTATCAGAAAAGACTGATCTTTCCTAATTTTCTACCCCATTCCATGTGCCCTTTGGAGCAGGTATGCTTTCATATCATACTCATATACATATCATACACAATATCATATACTGTTTAATAAACAGTTTCCCTTCCCTTCCCTTCCCTTCCCTTCCCTTCCCTTCCCTCGAAACATTGAAACATTTTTCCTGCAAACGTGTATTTAGGGCAAAATTGGAGTTCCCTTCAACTGAGGTATTTGCAAGCATGCTTAATGACTAAAATCACCATTTTGGACATGGATAATTTATTGCACAATATGAAAGCAATGCAATATACTAGCATTGCAGTTGCACTGCTTTTCAGCCTTTGAAAGGAGCTGAAAGTAAAGTTTAATAATTTTACCAGGAAATTCAATCATATATACCCTGAACTTTGTTCTTCTGTGTCCATACTATTTTTCATTGCTTTTGCAGGTCTAATGCAAGTAGTATATGCATGATTCTAACAGCTAAAAGAAGCAAATGGATATATTGGCAAACATAATGAAGAACTATCTTTATTCAGGTTTTGATTCCAGTTGTTCTAGTATATTTCAATTAAGTAAAAATATAGACATTATGAACTCTCTGGAATAAGATGTATTACTCTCTCCATTTATTCTTCATACTTACTACTCAACAAATGCTGCAGTAAACTCAGTAAAATCAGCAGATGGACAGAAAAGAAATATTTTGTCATTATGGATTTCAGTTCTTCAAACAAAACATTTACTCTCTTAATATTTCCAGTATTTTTGTCTTTCTCTGTTTTGTTTAGACTTAATTTAAGGCTAAAATTATAGGGTTTTCTGAATGAACACAGAACTTATGTTAGTCTCTTACATATGATATCACTCTTCTGATACATCTGGGTTTATGTGTTCTGTTTCTCAAGAACTGAAAAGAGTTATGTGAGTTTTGATTTAAAATATTAGTTTTTATGAATGACACACAGAGTTAAATCCATATTTGCATATATGAAAGTTTAGTTAAAAAGGAACTGACTCATAATTTTGGGTTACAAAAATATTCTTAATAAAACCAGAATGTGAAGGCTTTGAGAATTAAAAATACTTGTTTGTCAGCTTACACAGTAGTTGCATATGTGGATGTTATAGGTAATAAAAAGGAAACATCTTGCAAGGAGTTTTTCATGATCATGACCAGGTCATGATGGCTAGTCTAAATTTTATTATATGCTGTCCTTTAGCAATTTTTTTAATCAGCAACCACGTACACACATCCTGATATGTATGGACTCAGTACATTGACATGATGAGATTATTAGACTCCTTGATTTCAGTGAGTGTAATAAGGTAGATTTTTTTTTTCGTTTTCAAATTTTTCCACTGGTGTTCAGTTATTAATTTCTTGGAATTGGGGATGATTTTTTGTTTGGATAAGATAAATTAATTGAAATTCTCTCATCTTTAATTTCCAAATTGCATATCATTGTATACAGAAATTTAGACACTGTCTAACACTGCTTAGTAGAGAAGTGATAGACCAGTTGTTATTCCTCATTACAAACTATGATAGACTGAAGTGAAAATTATGGTTAAGTAGGTTTACAGAGTTTTGTAGTAGGATAAATGGTTCTGCCAAAAACATGAGGCATAGTCAAAGACTGAAACATTAAGCGAAAAAATGTGACCTGTAGTCCATATTTTGTGTGTGTTTTATACATTTATTTTTTCTCTCTGGTTCTCAAAGTTTCACAAAAATGATGTTATGCTGCTTTCTCACACAAATTATGCAGATTGTCCTGTTTCACATCTAGCACTTAGCTCCAAAAATTTTTAGATAGTAAAAATACATGGAGGATGGAAGAAACTAATTCTTCAGAATAAAAGATTTCTTAGTTCAGCTCACCTGTATATCACCAGCTTTTACTGCTTGGGCATTGCATTAGCAGAAATTTGTGGTTCTCCCAATATATAAAGCCACATCTGTTCTGGAATCCAATTAAGGATGCTTGACACTGAAATATCTTTTTTTTTCATTATTTATTATTTCATTTTTATTATCTTTATTATTTTTGTTTTATTATTCATTGAATTAAATAAACAAACAAAAAATACCACCATATTATGCTTTTAACATCTTCATAGTTTTAGCTAGTATTAAAGAAAAATTGCAAGGTTTTCCAAACCTGAAGACTGCTTTCTCCTAGCACTTACTTGAAATTGGAAGGAAGAAGTTTCAGAGGGTTTGACCATGCTGTCTATGTATTGGCAGGGGAAAAGTTCAAGCATGTGTCACAGTTTAGCCCCAGCTGGCAACTAAACCCCTCACAGCCACTCACTCACTCCCCTAAGGTGCAATGGGGGAGAGAATTGGAAGAAGAAAATTGAGAAAATTAGTGGGTTGAGATAAAGACGGTTTCATAGGTAAAGCAAAAGCTGCGCACACAAGCAAAGCAAAACAAGGAATTCATTCACCACTTCCCGTGGGCAGGCAGGTGTTAGGCCATCTCCAGGAAAGCCAGGCTCCATCATGTGTAACGGTGACACTGAATATTAACTCCTTCCTTCTTCTCAACAGTTTTTATGGTGCCAAGCATAGCCCATATGTTATGGAATATCCCTGTGGTTGGGTGGGGTCAACTGTACCTGCTGTGCCCCCTCACAACTCCTTGTGCACCCCCAGCCTGTTCACTGGTGGGGTGAAGTAAGAGGCAGAAAAGGCCTTGACTCTGTACAAACACTGCTCAGTAACAACTAAAACTTCCTTGAGTTATCAACAATTTCCAGCATAAATCTAAATCTCAGCCACATACCAGCTACTGTAAAGAAAATGAATTCTATCTCAGCCAAAACCAGTACAACATAGTGCTGGAAACTTTGTAGTGGAGAAAGATTCTTTAGACAAAAATATAGCTTTAAAAATTTTTGTATGTTTGTTTGTTTTTGTTTCATAATTTTTTTAAAAGAGAAAACAGGAATGTCACTTTTATCAGTATAAATGTAAAAAAAGATGCTGAGTATTTTCAAGTATTCATAAGTATTTATAATTTAAAAGTCAGGAATATTTTAATATAGATATACTGTTGGTTTTGTATTCTACCCTTACTGTCAACACTTTTTTGGTCATATGTAGAAACACTTATTCCACAAATTATTTTCACTGATCTTTTTTCTTTGCCTATGTATTTACTTATTTATTTTTCCTTCAGTTTCTCTCTCTCTATATAGGTATATAAATTGATTTTATAAATAAGACTAAGTACTCTAGGCAGTTGACCTTTTGCATTATATGATGATATGTTATTAAGAACTGGATGAGCCCTACAGATGGTTGTATACTACCTGAAATAAGAACCTGCAGAATTGTTCAAAGAAAGTGGGAACAAACCAAAGATCCTATGACCCCTAGGATTTTTTTTCAGCTCTTGCCTACTCAGAGTTTCCTACTTCTTCTCCCAGACTGTACTTCTGTGAATGACTCTGCATCTTCTCTTCAGCATTTTAGATTATAGAGAAAGCACTGCACACCCTATTGCCTGCTTCCGTTTTTCATGTAAAAATTTACCTTGTTGCTTTTTTTTTTTTTTTTTCATGTAAAAATTGTCCTGGTTGTTATTTTTATCATTATTTTTATTTGCAATTTCCTAAATTATAAATGTTAGGAAATTATTCACTGTTTCCTGAGTTGGTCCTTTTATGTTTTTTTGTGAGTGCAGATGTGGTGGTTTTAGACAATTTAGACACACAATATATTTCAGTGCATAATTTGCCTGAAAGAGGAGTACTTTCCCAACTTATTGATGATTAATAATGCTCAGAGAAGTCAAATTATTCATCCTAGAAATCAGTCATTTATTCAAGAACAGCACTGACTAACTCCCAGTGTTGTGGTTTATCTATCCCTGTTTTCGTAGCAGTTTGTTATGGACATTCTCTCTGAACACTGAAATGAGACAGCAAGAAGAATGAGTAACTTAGTGTTCCTGGGTGGGAAAGAGCCGTTGACCTAGACAAATTTGCTGTCTAACATAAGATTTAAGATCATATTCTATGAGGTGGCATTTCTAGAGAAAAGTAGGCATAGGATAGGATAGGATAGGATAGGATAGGATAGGATAGGATAGGATAGGATAGGATAGGATAGGATAGGATAGGACAACATAGCACTGTGTAGTTCCATGCTGAATACCTGGATGAGGTACCAGACCAGCTCCACGCACGTATACTAGCAGTACTCCTTTAGAAATGTAAATGATTAAGGATGGAAAAGCTAAAAATAAGGAAATAAAAGGAGAAGTGATACACAGAAAGAGTAAATGTGAAACGGAAAATGACTCATCTACTAATAAGACAGTACACTCACATAATGAAAATTTAATTCTAAGGGGGAAACAAAAAGTGTAACCTTTACTTTTGAATGACATGCTAAACTAACAGATAAGCCTCATTATGGAGTCAGAACTTGTAAATCAAAGTTCAGGAGAACTTTGTACATGAAGAAGAAAATTTTATAGTGAAAAAAATTCAGATACATCAAAAATTTCCTGTGAAGTATCTTGAACTCGGCAATTAATTAAATGTTTTGTTGTTATTCACAAACAAACCTGGGATTTTGCTTCCATTTTTATTCTTTTCTGATTAGGAGCAATTTACACCTTCAGCTTCAACTGTGTCCAGTTTAGGGAATGTTGCTCACGAGTCCCTAGGTTACTTTTGCCTAGTAGCAACGGCTGTCAGCAGAATAGTGAATGAGATTGACTCAGCAGTTATTGTGACAGCTGGTGGAAAAAAGTGTGCAGAAAGGCTCTGGGACTCTGATTAAGATTGTGTAAGACTTCATGATCTGTATAAAGTTGGTGGCAACATCCTAGAGGGCAGATGGAGATCCAAACTGACCTCCAAAGAGAGTAAATAGAAGTACAGGTAATGGCAGTAACAGCTCTGATTGAGGTACTGTGCCACTGGGTAAGGAGTTTGGAAGGAGATTGGCAGGCAGTGTGTAGATCTAGATCTAGTGTGCAGATGGGTAGACAGTGAAGAGCAGATCGACAGGATCCTCATAGAGATTCTTCAGAGGTCTCTCTTCCAACTGCTACATAGGATTAGATATGGACAGAAAATACTCTTGAATGAACAGAGGATGGTGACTCCCAAGATGGGAAGTCTTGTGATTTCTGGCAGTGGGAGAAAGACCTTTTTCTGCTCCTAAATATGCACTTACAAAATAGAGATAGAGTCCTATAAATTTTGTGTCTAAAACTTTTGTGCTTTTTCTGCTAATCATTCAGTTAGGTGAATTTCTTTCCTGTCATAAGTAAATAAATAAGCTAGCTAATATATTAAAAATCAGAGATATTTCACTTAGCTCTTGTTGGCAGTGATTATTATTATTTTTTTTAATGGAAGCAAAATGAAATACTTAGCATTAGCATAGCTATGTGAGAAAGGCAAGCATTTTTCTGTATAAGAACACAGAGGCCACTTGGGAAAAAGGTATCTGTCATTGATAAATATTCTGAACAGGTGACGACTTAGTTCAACAAAGAACAAAGAAACAGAAGATAAAAGGGACAAAAGGTTTATGAGTCAAAAAAACAAAAAAAACAGAGAAGAAAATGCAAAAGGATTTGTACAAGGTTTTGAAGTGGGAGGGGGATACTCTGTGCGCTTCATCAAAGCTGAGAACTGGGGAGAAAAGATTATCATGGGTAATGATGAAACACTGATGATGATCAAACAACAGAAGGATACTAAAGGCATAGTATCTTAATTAAGGTTAAGTATTAACAGTAGTTTAACTAAGATTAAGATATAAATGATAAAAATATTAGTCTTAAGAGCATGGAATGTTCCCTGATAAAACTCAGACAGATACAGATTAAATGCATGGTTGAAACAATTGTGAAGTGCAAGTAGAGATTTAAAGTCATAAAAGAGACAAGGGGAAGATTTCATGGCTGTTTTCTCAACAGCAGTACTTACCAGGAAGGTCATAGAATTGCTGGGTAGGAAATGAGTGCTGAGTGTAAGAAAACAACCTGACCATGAGTAAAAGGTAGATGCTGAAAACTGATACTTGAGAAAGAATTGAAAGCACACTTTTGTCAATACAGATGAAGAGAACTGAACAGAAACTAAATATGAGATAAAATTTTCTGGGCTAGAATGTACCAAATATACAGCTTTTTCTGATAATCAGTTTCTAGGTGAAAAAACTGTACTTAGTGTTTTGTAAAAGGAGTCTGTTGGTGCTACATAATGAGATAGGTAAAAAGAGGGAAGGAACAGTTTAAGAAACTGTCTGTGTGGAGAAGATAATAAATGGTACAGAAAAGGCTAGAGAGAATCACTCATCGATTGTTCTTGGGATCAATCTTACTTAATATTTTCATTTCATTAATGGCCTTGGAACAAGTAATAAAAATGTGCTGATGGTACATGATTGTTAAGGTATTGCCTGCATGATAGAATATCAGTGTCAGTAATGCATGGGATGGTGCTAAGAGACTGAAACTTATAACTGGAATGAACTGTAATGATACTAAATAGATCATGAACTTAAGGATTAATTACAAGAATACAAAGTATAAACTAGGTTAAATTGAAAAACTATAAGGGCAAGACCTTCATTTATTGATTCATCACAGGATATCTGTGAATAGTGTTTACGATATTATGCAAAGCAGAACAAGAATTATGTTAAAAAACCTATTTGTGTGATCAATAAGGAAATTTTAATATCATTCTGTAACACTGTTGGATTCTGCTCCATAAAGCAGAATTCAGAAGAAAAAATACATGAGAACATACCCTACCAGGTTAAGGGAAAAGAAGATCTGGTCAAAGAGGAGATCAAAGAAAGGGCTAGTTGGACACAAGTTGGCAATATTTTTAATACATGTGAGAACAATCATATTTTCCTACACTGGCACAGACAGAAATATGAAGAAGAGAAAAAAGTGGTTATCACAGGAATGTCAGTCAAAGGTGAATCTAGGATTGATGTTAGAGGAAATTTTGACTGTTACTAAATTCATAGAACATCAGCCTAGTGAAACTTTTGGAGACAAGAAAATGCACTTAAACAATTACAAATGAAAATTAGATAGAAACATTATTTTTCATATCAGGAAGACCCTTTAATTTTCCTCTGTGAAAATTTACACAATTTTTGCAGAACTGAACTTTGTAACTTTTAAAGTATGAAACCTATTATGGAACATCACTCTAACTCCATACTTGTAATGAACACTGATAGGAATGTTCACACAAATTATGTGAAATAAAAAGAGGTGAGAAAGAACATAGCAATAACTCAGCAGTTCACAGATGTTGCATCTTTCTCAGACTCCTCCCCAGTTTGACTTTTATTCTTATTCTTACTGGTAATCCACAGATTCCAAAAAGAATGGACTAAGATTTTTTTCTTGCTTGTTTTTTTTCTTTTCTTGTTTGTTTGTTTTTAAAAATTGTGTCTGTGGGTTTTTTGTTTGCTTATTTGGTTGGTTTTGTTTTTTGGTGGTTTTGTGTTTTGTGTCATTGTTTGTTTGTTGTTTGTTTTGTGATTTGGCTTTGTGGGTTTTTGGTTTGGTTTGGTTTTGGTTGTTTTTTTGTTTGTTTGTTTGGGTTTTTTTAGTACAATAGTGTATATGAGTATTCTGGAGCTACTCCCAACACCAAATCACTTCACTCCTAGAGAAATTTACTTAATTTACATAGTGGCCTACTGCATCATGAACTTAGTAATAAAAAAACCAGAAGTATTGGCATAAGCATTAAAACCGGAGGCAGGTTTTCAAGCAAATTTCTCCACTTTTCTAAATAAAATCCACACCCTTATTGTTACCCAGAGAAGAAAAATTGCTTATCTATCAAATTGTTTGAGTCAGGTAGGAAAATGCATGACTCAGAACCATGACTACACACCTCCCACTGTTTAAACAGCTGAACAATGAACTACAGTTTTTGCATTCTGTGGCAGTTTTAAAATTCAAAGATATTACGTTCATGAGTCACAATATATTATGGAGTTATTTAATAATAGCTCAAATGTGTTCATAACTATTAAACTGGGAAAAAGGATCACAGTTCAATTTAATTTTAAGCATATTTCATAGAAGAAGTCCCTAATATGGCATAGTTCCTCGGATATAAATTGCAGTCCTCCTCATCCTACTCAAACAAAGCTCCATCTAAAGTTAGTCCCTTGGATCAGTCTCCATGTTTACAAGTCCTATGGGCTGCTCCATAAATGTAATGGCTTTGGGTTTTGTCAGTGATGTTATTTTAAAACAAAGTTCATTTAATATTTTTTTCCTCATATGGCATATTCCTTGTCAATAGAGTGGTGGAGTTCATGAAAAACGGTGGTATAGTAAAGGCAAAAATATATTTCCATTCCAGTGAAAAATGACATGTGCTAGCTATGAACATAGGTAGACCAACTTATGTAAAGAAATAAAATGCATTCTCCTACTCCATGTGTTTCCTTTTTTTCCACCTATTTGATTTAACTTCATCTAAAGCTCTGTGTACAGCTGAATCAATAATTTTAAAGATTATTTTGTTAGTACAAAATACACTTGTTATTGCTTTAACATTTCTATTTTTACAACCCTTCCATTTTATTCACAGTGCTAATAGAACAAAAATTTCCCCATTTTTATACTACTGTCCCTAATTATATGCAGTGTATTAAAAACTATCATTATAGATAATGTAATATACAAAATGAGGGTACACATTCATATTACAAAAATTAGATAGAATTAATAGTTGAAAGTAGCTTTTTAAAAAATAGAGGGGAAAGGGAAGGGAGGGGAGGGGGAATGAGAAGGGGAAGAAGAAGGGAAGGGAAAAAGAAAAATTAAAAAGGAGAGGAGAAATGGGAGAAAAACAGAGGAAAAAAGGCAAGGCAAGGTCCTAAATATTCCCATTAGTTCTTACTTTGACCATCTAAAACCAATCAACTTTACAATGAAGATTGCAAATATGTGGAGACACCTCTTTAGAGATGTAAATCAACACTCTTCTTTACATCTGACAGTGAACTAGAGAAACTTTTTAAGAATTGTGAAGATGTGTAAACAAGTTTGACTAGAATTGTGAGGGGTTTTTTGGGATGGTATGAGATACACACATTATAATGGCAACTGCAGACCTAAGCAATTTTGAAAATCCTAATAGACAGGATCGCTATCGTATTTTATTAAACTGTTGACCCGGTACTACCAGATCCTGATTAGGGCATACAAATTATGCTCGGGCTTCTGGGTGAATGCGTGAAGAAATACCTGGAAATATTGTGTTATTGTGTTTCTGAAAGTAAAGAAATACAGGAATACAGAATGAAGTTTGGATTGGCACAATTATGTGGAAAAAGATGATCAAAGAGTAAAAGCTCTGTGATCTGTTCAGCACATAATTCATAATGTTGTGGTATTTGCCTGGCCTAATACTTAAACACATACTTAGGATCTTATTTATATGAAATCACTGAGTGTTGTCTCCCTTTTTGCCAATTATAGTCCGAGAAGCTAATACTAGCATGATATGCAGGTCTGACTGTGTGAAATTTTGAGTTCTTAGGTTTGAATGGGCTCAAAATCCCAGCACCCAATATGAAGGAATGCCCTTGATGCTGCATGCCCTCTCAGAGCAAAAATACAGAAAACTGTAGTATTGAGAACCGTTGTAAAGCAAATTCCAGTCCAGAACATAGTTTTCTCTAATACAGAGAGAGATTCCAGCCTGAGCTGGAATGGTTCCTTAGAAACAAAAATAATTTTACCAGTTATGATAGCGAAATCAAAAGCGGGCAGTGTATGCATACAGGGAACCAGATGGGTTGAAGGAAGCAGGCAGGTTCTGTAACCGACAAAAGTTAAGTCTAGACTAGGACTACAGAAAAGAAATTGAATTATTGAAACTGAATTGCAGAGCCAGTTTAAATGGACTCTCAGTGAGCTTAAGAAAAAGATTTTCCATATGGAAATGACAGAAAATATTTAGAGAGGTCAAGTATCAATTGCAAATTGAGCTTTCCAGTTCATCGTGCAAGAAAGGATGTATACTTTCAGAGAAAACCTAAATATTTGATGATATTCCATTCTGAGAAACAGAATGATCTAATGACAAAGGAATATTAAAAAAAGAGAGATGCAGACAAGGGCTTATGAATTTTCACAAGGCCATCTCAATTGACTGAATCTGGGAAAAGTCAAAACCGTTAAAAATAAAATAAAATAAGATAAATTTTTATCTTGATTGGTACTTAGGTTTTGGAATGCCTTACTGTTGACTGAGAGAAAAGAAGTTGTACAGGACTTAGAACACAATTATTGCATAAAAAGGGTATATAGAATAACATTTTGGTAATATCTTGCTACTGAAAAGTTCTCCTCCAAATAATACTGAGAAAAAAAAGAAACAATTGTGTGAAAAGACATTAGAAATAAACTGCCACACATATCTAATGATTGGGATCTAAATATCTTTTCCTGGTGAAACTACATTTTATAAGGGGAGGATTCCCGTCCTTTGTGATAGAGCAATATTTGAGTCCATCTGTGTTGATTTTTGATTCTTTAATGCTGACTTGATGGAATTTGAACTTTCTTTTCCCAAAATGTGAAGATGAATATTTTTTCAGGGAGACTGAGGAAATTGAGAGAAGAATACACACATGGAAAGCACAGAAAGTAATTGCATGTAAGTATCTACTTTTGAAAGGCTAGCTTGACCAGAAGTTAGATATGGTCTTTCTGGTACAGTCCTGAGGGAGATACAGTATGTAAATTGAAGTACTGACTATAGAGAATTTTAAAGAACAACTCCTTTTTTTCTAAACCTAGAAAAAGTAACAATTTGTCTGCTGTTGACCTACACCAAGAAAAACAAATGACAGAGATCTGTGCCAAATCAAACATAATTTCTTGGTAGTGTTACTCAGCATTAGTCAACAACAATCACCAATAATGCCACTCTTCTTCAATTTCCTTACAGGGTATGTGTTTCCATGTAAAAGTATAAAGGAATTCTTGCATCAGCTCCTAAACCGAGGTCACTGGAGAGGTGTAACAGCTTTAGATACTTTAACAGTAGAGTCTTAATGAGCACTCAATGTCCACTGGAAATTGATGCTATTTGTCCATATCTAAGGTTCATTTGGAAGTTCTGAGAATGTCTTCCCTTGATGAGAGTAGCATGTGAATAAATATTTTATCTGTAAATGTAATAATTGAAGTTTGTAAATTAATGGAAGATAGAAATTGTTGTTGTTTACTGTTTCAAGGAGAAAATGTATGCAGGTTTGTTTGTTAAAGGGTATTTCAAAAGCTCCAGGTGCTATATAGAATCACCTGAGTTATAGCTGCAAATGACAGTGATGGAAAATATTAGCAAATTTCAACAGTCAATAAATTAAAGAAACAAATCAACACCTCTCAAACTGCCCAAAAGACCTTCCTAAATATTTTTTTCCCACACCCAGGAAGGCAAGCTGTTCACAAATAATGAGTGAGACATTAACTGCTTCTATACCTGCTAAAGTAATCTGGATTGCAAGCCATTTTATGTTATGAAGGAAGAAATAGGTCTCACAGTCTGTTTTTGGAGTGTAACTGGTCCGGATTAGAATCTGACTTGTAGTATTTAAGAAAGATATGAGACAGTCAAATTAAAAAGTATACTAAGAATTTCTATTTGATGGTATATTTATGCAGCAAGGATACTTCTAGAGTTATACATCTGATCTATTTAGTATTTTAAAGCCTTTTACCCCAATGTGATAGAATCATCAAACTAAACTATTATACATGGTATGTCACAAAAAGCAACTGACAGCTCAGCACACACGCTTTCTGTATTTAAAGCAACATTTCCAAGAATATCAAACATTTTTTTAAAATGATTGCAATATTTGGGGTACTTCGTTGTTCAGATAGTTTGAACCATCTAACTTGGTTTATCATGAGATTCTACTAGTTGGTAGATGCCTAAAGGATTGAGCACAGTTAGCCCTTTGGAAACAACTGAATAGAATGACAGGTGGGGCTAGCTTATTTTTTATAAGATACTTTCTTAGGAGAGACATGTGACAAGTTCCCCAGCTGATAGAAACTCTTATATTGTGCTTTCATCATATTAAACAGCAGAGCATTGGTTGCAAGACACAGAACACAGGACATCAGGTTTTTTGTGATCTTTATATTTTAAAATGAACCCAAATACTGATCTTGCACTGGCTACCTGTAATAGCCTGAAATGTGCCTTGAGTATGTGTCATTCCTTATGCAAGCATGGTGGGATGACTAAAGCACATTATATATACTGCCTCATATTTCTATTCCTCGTGTTCCAAGCCTCTATCATCCACAGACATCTGTGGTTGTTCTCACACTTTATTGCTACCTTCTTTAGCCAAGGTCTTGTTCTGGTCACTCACATTAAGAGCTCTTAGATCTTGCTCAGTGTAATCTTTCTATTTTTCCTGGTTGGTTAAAAAGTCAAACCTCATAAAAACAGCCTTCTGAGAGATTTTTTTATTCAATTGGTCTTCTATCACCTAACAGCATATGTTATTTATTTAAATAATTGTTTGCTTGTTTGTTTGTACTTATGATACAGTGTTAGCATTGTATTTGGCTGCCTCATGGAAAGTCTTGATCTAGTGTGCATTTTGTTCTCTTCCTGTCTGTTATATGTGAGGAGCAAGCTGATATAATTTTTGGAGTTTTATAGGCCATAATCAGGAAAGAGATGCCACAACTGTCTTTTTAAAGATTGATCATAATATTGTCTCTTCTACTTATTTGGATTTTTTTCAAACCTCTCAATCAACAAATAATTTGGTAACATCTTGGCCTTAATGTATCCCCACCTGTTTTTAGTACGGCAGGGGGAAAATTTCTAGCCTGCTTTGTTTTCCTAAATGTTCTTGTTGCTCATTGACTTTTATAAATTGAATTCTTTCACAAATGAGTCAGCTGTCTGAAAAGGTGTCTCTTTGTTAGTCTCTTTACCATGAGTCCACTTACAGAAATGTCTCTGGTATTTTTATTCCAAGTGTTAGTTTTCACATTTCTCAGGCAGAATACAGATATAAAACCGAAAGTACCTAAGGTGTTGAAACAGCAAGCAAAACCTAGAATTAGAGACTGTTACAGCAGGGGAATGTAAGTAGTTTCCTAGAGATTCCCACTCTTTTTTTTTGTATCTCTGGAAATTAGGTTTCCTTTTGGTTACTTAGCTCTAATGTCATGCCATTTACAAGATGTTTGGTACCTTCTGCTTCATCTTCTCTGGTCCCTTGAAAATCTGAAAAAGCCCATTTAGCTTAGAAAACCTCAAATAACACTGGTTTTGAAGTGAAAACTTTTCTTGTCATTCTGTGTATAGAAGGGAGATAAACAATAGTTTCCTCTTGGTACATCTGCCCTTTCCCTCCCATTTTAAAAAATCCACAAAGTGCAATCCTAGTGACTACTCTGAAATAAGTGATGGAATGTGCATGCAAGGGGAAAAATATTTCCTCCTAGTAGTTGGTTTTTTTTTTCTTTTTTTTTTTTTTTCCCAAAATTAGGATATAACATCTCTTGATAAAACTCTGACATGAAAATTGAGACTTCTACATGGGCTGATCAATGGCAAAGACAAAAAAGTGAATCTGTAAGCACTAACACGTTAAAAGACAGTTATCTTTTCTTGTTTTCTAAGGCCAGAATTCCACTCTACTGCAACAACACACATCTGGTTAACTTTCTAGTGCAATAGTTTTTATATTTTATGTCATTTCAAGGATATAGTGTGAGGATATAGCAATGGTCTGAGAATATTTCTCCCTTTTGGTCTGGAGCTTGTTCAGGCTGCATGTTGGGATGATACTTGGGTGCTTGGGATGTCCTCTCTCTAATACCTTGTTATACCTTGGGAAGCAATTCAGGTGTGTGGACAAACCAGACGTGGTGCCTTCTCCCAGAGCTGGAGTGAATTTTTGACAGACCATGGTGTATAGGTGCCACCGAGTTTTTGAAACAGTGAGCATTGCTCATGATAAATTGTAAATGATAAACTTACATTACTCTATTTTCTGCACTGCATTTTAAAATAGGGTAGTTGCCACTAGTAGAAGTAAAATAACCAAGCAATACAAACTTTGAAGAATATGTTTTATAACTGCAGGTTGAGAGTTTTTGGAAGGACTGAAATATGTTAGTCATTCCCTGCAATGAAATCAATGGACATTCCCTTAAAAGAAACAGAACTATGAAAGTCTTATTACTAAAATCTATTTTGTGATGTAAAGAAAACAAAATTCCATATTGTTTCCTGTTTATGTAAAACATCAGTGAAATTTTCTATGAAGTTTTTTGATTATGCTACTTTCTGACACACAAAGATTTTAATAGAAATTATTGGTTATGTGAGTTATTTCAACATGCATGCATCAATTTTGAGAAACAAAAATAGTATCTAGCTACAAGAATGACATTCATAAAAAAGAAATCCCAAACCTAAAGCACAGATATTTGGAGATTGTGTTTTTAAGGCACTTATGGCTACAAGAGTATCTACTGGTATGTTAAGATAAGTAAAGACTCTTTAAGGAATGATGAAGGACTGGAAATTACTTTAAAAACTGCAAAATGACAAATGACTGACTTTTTAATTTCATTGTATATAACTCATTAAGCATTAAAAAGCGTTTTATTAAAAATATTGTATTATTGTAACTTGGATATTTCCTGACTGTCAAAAATCTATAATTTTGAATTTTACTAAGCATGTTGAATTTTAAAGGTGTGTGGTTATTCACTGGAACATTTTTTCATGCCTGTAAGAATTTTACTTAAATAGAAAAAAAAAAAAGAGAATAAGAATCAAAATTACAGGAAAAAATAAGACTCAACATGCCTTGTTTTTGGTAGAGATTAGCCAACATTACATAAGGTTAAACAATTGATTTTCTCAGAAAAAATATTTTTAGAAGAAAAAGAGATAATACACGTGGAATTAAATTTAGGATGGTTCTGATAAGTCATTATTCTGATATAAATTTAATCAGCAGAAAAGTGGGGAGTGTACATGAATTAGTTTTCTTTTAAATACAACTGATGGATTTAAGTACTGTTAAACTCTTATTCTACCACATAAAATGATATTTTGTCTCCTTTGATTTCATTGGTGAGGAAGTGAGTAAGAGCTGGAGCTCTATCAGTTGCCTATACATATGACTGTCACTTGATTGGCTGTTTTAATGACACTGTATTTTTAAAATTATTTATGTATGCTTTAATCTTCCTTTGCTACAAAGTAAAAAGATGCAAAGGCAAGAGCTTTTGGTATAAATGGCAAAAATCTACACTGTTGGATAGCCAGTTTTTCATTCTCTCCACCTTCAGAATGCCAAAAAAAGCTGAAGCATAAATGAAACCTTCATCTCAGTTGTGCTGGTTGTATGATTTATAAACTCATTTAACAAGTATGATTTAGTTGTATCTGCTGAAAGATCCCCACCCTAGCCCAAAGACATTACTGTCAGCTTAAAACTCTGGCAGTATATAAACTACATGGATATAGTCACAACTTGTTGTCCCAGACCTTATTAATCCTTAAGCTATTTGAATTTAAAAGCTGCTTTTGACATGGAATCCACTGTAAATCTGCACTCTCTGAATTTCGACTGACACTTCAGGGTGACATTTTGATTTTTTTTTTAAGGAAATCTCTGTTCTTGCTTAATCTCATTACCTGTTATGCAGGCATTATTTTGTCTTATAGAAAATAGGCAGTTTACTACAAATTATTGTGTCATTGTTCTGCCAAAGCCATCATCTGTAAGGGATTTTCCCAGGAAACCAGTATCAAAATATAGACAAGATTACCATAATTTTAGAACTGGTATCTTAGAAGCCTCAGGGGTCTTTTGTATTGTCTCTTTGTTTTGCAAAGCCACCAGCACAAAGTTATGAATGACATTAACAACTTTGTAAGTTTTGCAAAATAAAAATATTACTTGATTATTTTCAGAGTAAACTTGTTGCACTGCAGCTTCTTTCTTTCCTAATGCATGGGTTTTTTTATATTTTCCAACATTATATTTAAGCAGAAAAGGATAACAATTCAAAATCACTTAAGAAATAAGACTGATCTTGCCTCAGAAACAGCAGAAATTATCATTTTTTCAAGAACAGCTCTTTAAGCATCTTATTTCTGCCCCCCCCCAAAGTAAATATGTATGCCTGTAACTTTAAACACACCATTAATCCCAATTTCCTCATTAAGACTATTTAGTGTTTTAAATATTTTGCTGGATTGGGACCATGAAAAGATAATACAATATTTCCTCCAAAGAAAATAAATACTGGTTTTTCTAACTGAAAGACACAGGGGACCAGAAAATGCTTTATTTTTTTTACCAACTTCCTCAGCTAAAGTTGGTATGCAGTGTTCTAAATGAAGATGAAACACTTGTGTTGATTTAATTAACAGTATAAAGGTGTAGTAAACATGAGTGTTTCTTCTGTAAGACAACAATAGACAACAAAAAAGAAATAAAAATAGAGTCAAAGCTACTTAGGAAGAACAAGTTAAAACCAAAACAAGCATTAAAAATGGGACAACAGATGTGTCAGAGATTAGTTACAGAACAAACTGACACGATTTATTTCTGATATGTAAAACTATATGACAGTTTGAGCTGCCAACCTGTAGATGCCAGGTAAGACTTCAAGTACAGCTTCAAGGTAAGGACTATATCGCGTGACTCAAAGAAGGATTTGTTAGGCATCCGAGTTGCTGGAATATCCCCTTTAAATTGCCAGAGTTTCTCTTTTTTCAGGTTGTTGCCACATGAGGTGTTGCTTTCAGTCACATGAACACATCAGTTTGAGCTTACATGATCAGACTCTCCACCACAAGTGATGCATAAGAAAACTGAGTTGTGAAGTGATACTGAGCCAAACGCTCGGTACCCAGCCTGCTGTCTCTAATTGTATTTGTTTTATTCCAGCTATCACTCAGAAATGGTAAATGATGTTACGTCTGTTCTGGCAATAGAGACAAATGGATTATCACAGGAATGTGTGCAGCTATCTAATAGAGACAATGTGATTACTCTAATGTAATGATTCATGTGCTATATCCTTCAGCAGCTGCTTTGTATGAAGTAAAATCAAAATATACCATAGCTGTTCGTAAGTGAAGCATACAGAATAAGGAGGTAAATTTTTCAGTGTTAGACTTTATAAGAACTTGCTGAATTGTGAGAAGACTGAATTAGTAAGAGTTCTCAGCTTATTCAGAAGATGTGCAAGAGTGACTGCAAAGAAAGAAGAAAAAGAGAGATCATTAATTTTATAGCCAACAACCATTACAGTCCTCTTTTAAAGAAGGAAGAAACCAAATAAATATAGAGTGACTTTGTTTGCCAGAAGAAATAATCACTCTTCCTTCCAGCTATACAAATATCATGCAATGACCGAGCTGGCAAGAACCTCTCAGCAATTCAAATGTTTCCTTTACACCCATGAAGAGATTCTGAGCGTTGCAGAGGCTGCAGTGCCCACTAAGCTGAAAAGTGCAAGTCCAACACCAATCACTGGCCTCTGTGCACTGCTCAGGTGTACGTGTGCAACTGCTTAGTAAACTCAGAATAACAGGGATAAAGACATTTTGAATTCAGATACACGGTGACTGGGCTTAATTGTCATGGCATTCTTAGCCACTGACCCAAATCCTCCTTTGTCTCATTCTACCAAAAGTAAATGTAACTTCGCAAAGGTTTCAAAATTCTCTATAATAAAAAATGTTACGATATTTAATAAGTACTAAAGAAATTAAATACGTGTTTGTTTCTGCTTCATATAAAGAATAAATGCTAGAGTCATTAAAAGCTTATATTATGTCTATTTTATTTTATCCCTCTATGAATTAAATATGCTTATGTTTTATCTCCAAGAAAATTATTGAGATAGTTTAGAACTATATGTAATGGATCTTAAAATTCATGCGTCTAGCTCTGCTGAAAAATCTGTGTAGCTTTTCTGCCACATATCAAAAGCAGCTAGGTATTAAAATTTCAAACTTCAGTGTAGTTAATACTTCTTCAGAAGTTGTTCAAGATTAACAAATAAATGTCTGATTTAAAATTATCTGAGACTATGTCATTAACTTGCCTGATCCAAAACATGGTAAGAGCCAGCTTTTTAAAAGATGATCTTTTAATAAATATAATTCTTTTCTTGGAATTAGAATTGCATTTTTTTAAAGAGAATTACTTGGCAACAATATTAGAAATTGAAATTCCCTGAAATGTATTTCTAAAATAAAATCGTGGTTATACTTTACAGCATGGAGAATTGAGGCATGTGTAATCCAACCGATCAGCTGTTGGTGTGAGGTAGCATATTTTAGTTTCTGCATTCAGTAAATGTTGTTGCTTTACTGTGGTTTGTTGTGGTTCTTTTGGTTCATTGGACAGGAGAGAGTATGCAGCAGAGTGTTTCCAAAAGGATGGAGTACAAAATGCAGGGACCCTGGGGGATAAAACAGTTTTTTGCAAATTAATAAGCCACTGAGTTGACTAAAAGTAAGCCTGGATGAAAGGGTAAGCTTCAAAAGAATACAGATTAGTTTATGGTCCCTTTTTATTACTATTCATTTTTACCTAGGAATTTTTAATTTTCTATTCTGATGAAAGTTGGTTCTTCTGGTTTACACCCTAATAAAAATCATGGGGTTTTGGTTTAGGCTTTCTAACTTTGAGACTTCAAAGACAAGGAAAAGAATGAGGCTGTTCACTTTAGTCTCATATTAATTCAGTGTCCCACCATATTCTGCATTGTCCAAGATGATTGTCTTTCTGTGCATTTCTTTATTTGTAGTATTTCAAACAAGGCTATCTTTGAATTTTTGAATTTTGTTATTTTTCAGTGAATGTGAAATGTTGAATATGAAAATTCCCCAAAAATGTGCTGTTTTCAGTCACTGAACAAGTTGAAATCAGATTTGAAAAGTTGGCATGTGCTACAAAAAAACTTGCCCAGATTAATTTTTTTTTTTTACCTGACTCTGATTTTCATAATAATGGATCAGTCAGATTCTTAACTTGTTCTAAACTTTTTATCCACAGATGCTGTCCAGCATAAATAAAGATGGGTAGAATATTGCCTCCAGTAAGTCTTTGTAAGACTTGCTCTGTTTTACTGTTACAAACATTCTGAGCTTCCTGTTACTGTTACACAGTTCTTAAATTCAGAACAATTTTGTTGTTTTGTTTTGTTGTGTTTTTTGTTTTTTTTTTAATTTAAAATCTTATAAGACAGTATATGATTAATTTCTTCTGTTTTAACTTCTTCCCCTAGATTATTCATCATCCTCTTGCAATCTTTTCTCTTTTGTCATGTGTTCAGTTAACTTAATCAGTTTTCCATAAATGTAAATTTATAGATGTTCACACGTGCTTTTCTTAAGCTCTCAAACTACCTAAAACTTGAAACTCTAGATTAGGCACACTTCCTTTTCCAGTTTACTTGGTGATACACATTTCAATCCAAAACATCTCTTTGAAGAGATCAGCTTCAGGGGCTTCTATTCTGCCAAGCTTGGATCTGAGCCATGAACATAAGTTTAAGTTGTAGTTTAATTCCTCTCTGCATTTCACTGCTTAAGATGCAAAGAGGTTCTGCCAAAAGCACAGAGATTCTGAATTGAAAAGCTGAGGTGAGCTTCAGGCTTAGCTGTTCTTCCTATTCTTTCTTAGGACAAATGTTCAAACAAGTACGGATTTCTTTTCTGTCATGTATGAAAAAAATGTTCTGTGTGGTCATCTCACATTATTGTGTTACATACAAAGGAATAGCTGCCAGTAGAATACATAGCCACTTCTGTTAGGAATTAAGTATTCACAGGCATATCATCATTATAAGATTTGGGATGAGAATTTTGTTATCCCTGCTATGGTTCATAGTAAGGATTCCAATCTCTATTAGGTATTTTATGACTTTTTTTTTTAAATAAGCTGCTTCTTGTGTCTTTCTTCAAAGATCAAGCTTGTTTCACATAAGAAAATTGACAACATTTTGTGCTGATCAACAGGATATTCTGTGAAATGTCACAGACTGTTGAACAGCTTTCACCTGGCAGTATGAAACAATATTATCCTGATAATGCAGTGCTTCATGTTACTGCTACCTGGCAAGATGGTATCAAGTGTCCAAGGTTCTACAGTAAAATCTGATGGAATATTTTTCCTGTGAGGAGATAGGCATTCTCTAAACTACCATTTTAGTATTTATTTTTATTATTGGGAAATATATTAATGCTTTGGTAGGCAATTTAGCTGCTGTGTTATGTGCAGAAGGAAGTATTTACTGTAGTTGCTGTGTATCAGATAATTGGAATTTGTTACAGCACCACTTTTTTTGTGGTTTTTTGTGACTTCTAAGTCTATTTATTTTTGTTATGTCTCTTTAAATCAGTAACAAATCCCCTGTCATTTTAAGAATTTTCCTGCAGTGAGGTAAACATGGTTGAAACATGACATACGATGAAACTAGAAAATGTATTTGAGCTTTTTTCAGTGTTTCAGTAAGAATTTGAGCAAAACTTGAGTTGCAGAAGGTATCTACATACCCAGTGGATACTCACTTCCGAATGACCCAGAGACTGTTATTTTCACTTGTGGGAGAATATATCAGACTACTCTATAAAAGAACTTCATGTTTCAGTGCAACCTCGTCAAGTATAATACAAAATATTTTTGATAATTGAAGTTTAAGTCCCACTATATCAATTCCACAAGCTAACTAGAAAAGGAGGGGATCCCACTCTCCCTGTGGTTTTAAATATATTCTTACTCATCTTTCCTTTGTATTAATGACATGGTGATGGCACTTAGGCATAATTGCTATGCAAATTATGAGAAAGAAAGGTTTGGAAGTCTTAAAACAATGGAGAAATATCTGGTGGAGTTAAGTGAATGCGCAATTGGAACTGGAATCAAAACACTGTGAAATGAGAAGCCTGCAGGCCTTCTTTTTTTGTGATTTTAGGCAGCTGGATAAACAATGAAAATGCACTTTATATGACTATATACATATGTGAAGTCTTTTTCAAAACTTGGCAAAACATGTCACATAATAGTTACATACTGGCAGTCTCTTGAGATATATTTGGTAGATATTTAAGTCCTGAAAATGGACATTATTAAACTTTCAATCATTACAACTAGCTATCACAAGGAGCCATTACAAAATACAAAAGGATTCATGTTTCAAAATAGTTTTGAGGATCGAATAGAACAATTATTATTTACTCTAGTCTAGCTGAGAGGACCAAGGCTAAGATCAATGTCTGGGTGGCAAGAAGGAAACTTGTGGATCAATGTGTGCTCAGGACTCCACAGACATAACCTTGTTTCCAGGAGAAGAACAAGGAGAATGTTAGAACAGACAGAGTGTCTTCCTCAAAATGGACAGGATAGACCTTTTCACAGATCTTGATCTTGTTAGAACCCAGAGTACGGCCTCTGGTACACTGCAGGGTTATGTGCTGGGTGCATGTTAGTTATGTGATTCAGAAAAGTACGGGATATAAGGTCACTGCTGTTAGTGAATGTGACTTTTGGTGTTTTTGCAAATGTGGATGTTGTGTAGCACACTAGCTTCATAAATCTGCAAGCCAGACAGATCTATCCAGTAGGCATGTCACAGAAGCTGAATGCGTGGCTATGGATCAAAAATACTGGCACCACAGCACTGCCAGTTCTTGGTGGCCAGGGACCAGAGGTGAGGGGTGGAATGATCAGGTACTGCTCATTACATGTGTTGAATTCTCACGTCTATCCTAAAAAAAGGACTTGACTTTGAGTTCAGACATAAATATTCACAAAAACAGAGCATCACGCATACGTTTGGGCCTCGGTGTAGGGAAAGTAGGCAACTGTCCTAGAAGAACGGTAATGGTATGAAGCTACAAAATTACTACAGACCTCCTATCTCCTTTACTGTTCCTGAGCACTTGAAAAATGACATTATGGAAGGGGCCACTGGTGTTCCTTCCTCAAGAAGTGCAGTGAATATGACATAAGTATCTGTTGTTGTAAGGACATAGGGGATAAGCCTGTCCTTACAGCAGCTACTGTATCAAGTCTACTTGTCAGTCCTGTGCTTTCTGAGGATGACTGAGTCAACTTATTTCTCCAGGGATCTACTTCACCTGTGTGACTCCCCCTGTTCCTCACTACTACCAGCTACACCACCACAATCATTATTTTTTTTTTTAATTTTTCCTCTAAAGGAAGCCAAACGCCTCTGAGAAGATTCAGCCTGCTCCCAGCACAACCACTCTCCTCGTGTGCCAGACCCTGTGTAGCAGCTCTGTGGCACAGGGACAGGGAAGTGTGGGAGAAACTGTGCAGTCACCTGCCCCTGTGCAAGCAGCTGTAGGCCTAGTCTCCTGCTAAGCAACCATTACATATATCTTTCCTGCCAAGAATTTTGGATTTGCTTACAAAATGACTACCATCATTCACACTAGTGCAGTGTTCGGTGAGACATGTTTAACTAATTCTGTTTTTCTCTGTACTATGAATCACTCTTCTAACCTTTTTGAAAATGTTCTGAGAATAAAAAATAATTTTTAAAACCAGTTTTATTTTTTCCTTGTAGAAGTAGATAAAAATCTAAGCAGAGGAAGCAAACCACATTAGCCTGAGTGAAGCAAAAGTAGTTCAGAGGTTGTAAGTGGAGCTATTTCTTCACTTGCAATGCAAAGTCTAGTCTGCTGTTAAGTAGTGCTGAGGCTTCACACTTTGAGTACGTGTAGAAATTGTCATGTATGGTGTAAATTCTGAATGTGTCTTCATTAAAACTTTCCTGGATGGGAATTAAGGGAGTGTAATTTGTCAGTGAATCAGAAACCAGTGCAGGGGTTGTGGTTCAAGCTGATAAGGCCTTGGAGGAAACTCCCTCCTACTGTTAGGAAAACTAGAAAGCGGAAACCTGAACTATGACTGCTTTAGCTGATAAGAGAAAAATAAAATTATCTTGAACTAAGGAGGGTTTTTTGGCTTTTTTTTTTCCATTCTCTGTATTAGATTTATCAAAAGGAAAATATTGATACTGTTTATCATTAAGCTGAAAGTTAAATATATACAATTTTTTTTGGTCATACCAGCTGTATTGATTAACTTCTTAGATTACTAAGTATGACATGACTAAATTGCTAAGTAGTGTAAGTTGTGGTAGCATGAGTAAGTTTTCTGTTTGCTTGTAATCCACAGAATGACAGAATATGTGGAGCTGGGAGGGACCCACCAGGATCGAGTCCAACTCCTGGCCCCGCATAGGACCATTTCCAAAATTCACACCATGTGTCTGAGAGTGTTGTTCTTGAACTCTGTCAGTCTTGGTGCTGTGACCACTTCCCTGGGGAGCCTGTTCTAATGCTCAACCACCCTCTGGGTGAAGGATCTCTTTTTAATATCTAACCTAAACATGCCCTGATGTAACTGTCCTGGCTGCCAGGACACTGCTGACTCATATTCAACTTGCTGTTGACCAAGACCCCCCAGATCCCTCTCTGTGGCACTGCTTTGCAGCATCTCATTCTCCAGTCTGTACATACCTCTGCGGTTGCCCCATCCCAGATCCAGAATCTGGCACTTTCCCTTGTTGAAGTTCATATGGTTGGTGATTGCCCAGTCCTTCAATTTGTCAAGATGTCTCTGCAGGGCCTCCCTGTCTCTGAGGTAGTCAACAGCTCTTCTGAATTTTGTGTCATCTGCAAACTTCCTTAATATACATTCCAGTTCTTTTTAGGCTTCTATTTAAAATTACTGCAAATTTCTCAGCTGGTGTTAATATGATGCTTTGTGTTAAATAGAATTATTAAGCACGTTGGTTTTATCAGCTGTGCTGTAGTGTGCAGTGTTTGGAAGACACTGTGAAAGAGTTTTAATCAAAATGAGTAACAGCATTCCATTCAATTTCTGTAGTCTAATTATCCAATTTTCACTTATTTCATACCTGTGCAATGTCTGCTGAAGGACTGAGGTAAAGGTTATCTTTGACTATGAAGCTTATGTTACTGTCTGCTTATGCTTTCTCAAATTATAAGAAGAGCAGTAGAAGCTAAGGCTCTAGTTTTCTTTTAGGAAAATTTCTAAGAGCTTTTGTATTTGCTTGTACGATAGTTTTATAAACATTTTCCTTTAAAACTTACAAATTCTGGTTAGTGCTTTAAAATTGTCACTTGGCTCACTGCTGCATCATGAAATGCCTTTTCATTTGGCTATTCATCACAGGTTTTGAGGCTGGGATAGCAGTAGTCATTTGTACTTCTTCACTCATGTCAGTGAATTGCCTTGGGCAATGGGTTTGCTCCGCCTGGGAGAAGAAATTTCTTCCTTTTCTCTGAAATGAGAGAGGAGATGTAGAGAGAAGTGCCCAGAGTAAAACAGAGATCTCGCCACAGATGACAAAGGATCACTGTCAGTAAGAGGAGATGTGCAGGGAGGGAATGGGGAAGACAAAGACATTGAGAAGAAGAACAATACGCTCTAATAGCAGAACTAATCAAAAGCAGAAAGGACAAAGGGTCGACATCCTCCCCTCCCTACGTGAAGACAGGAAGATCTCTTCAGTTCTCAGTGACAAAAAGACTAGAACACAAAGCAGATTCAAAAGTATTTTATTTCCATATTTAATTGTGTTTTATATGCTTTCTATTTAATGCAAATTCAGTTCTGATTCTCAGACATGCAGCTTCAAAAGAATTTAATTGTAAACCAAAAGACTGACACCTTCAGTGGTATTTTAGAAAGACTATATTTAAGCTTTGGGTGGAGACAGGTGGAGAATTTGACTGAAGAATCAGTACTGAATGGAAATATGTGCTTGGAGCATGGGTAGGAGCTTTCAAGACTAAATGTAGGCAAAGAGTTTTAATCTCAGGTATGTGCCTCTGGCTGTGTCTCAGATATGGTGACAGAATACTGCTGGACTTCTGTTTAGAGCTGGGGTACTCACTCATCCAGAGCCTCTGACAAATGCTTATTCCATGTCTAAGATTAGGTGCAACTCTGCGATGGAATACGACACTTTGGTACCTGTAATCAATCAGTGTTCATGGCACTCCTCAGCCATCAGGAAGCTACATTGATATTGGGACCAGATGTTTTGATTCAGCGTGCTCATCTGAAAATACAGCACATAAGGACTAGTTGAATTAACGTTGAAAGCCTCAAACAAGAAGAATGGTTTGCTCACAGCTCTTCTAGACAACCCTTGACATACATTTTTTTTCTCAGAGACAATCTTTAGTCAGTGCTTAGAGCTTCCATGACTTTTCTGCCACTGTCATTGGTGTTTGTGTTTCCCTCTCTCATGTACACTGTAGCAATATTTAGTGCAGTTTCTCTTCAGACAGTCCCAGAGTGACCTTGCACAGGGCTTTTTTGTTTGGATGGTGAATAATACTTTTACTTTGGCTCAGGAATATGTTTTTGGAATGACATTTTCCTATTACAACTGTTTTACTCAGAGCAAATTTTTTTTGTCCATCAGCGTAAAGACATTTTGGCTAAAACATACCAGCCCTTCTGGGGTATCCTATGATATAAAATTAAAAATTTGCCTTAAATGGAGGAGAGGGAGAGGAGAGGAAAAGAGAGGAGAGGAAAAACAGCGGATTTATTTTAATTTTGTTCTGTTTACTTGTTTCTCTTCTTATACATGTAATTTTTGACATTCAGGTAAGTTGGACAAGGGTAGTTTAGTGTGGTAAACACACTGTGCAAGCACTGTGTGGTATGCAAAGGAATCTGTTTTATTTGTGGCAAGTTTAGGTTGTTTAACAGAAGAAACAATATGTATTGAGGTTGGTGAGATAGATTTCACAGTATTCCATAGCTTGTCGAAACTGTGTAATAAATGGGATACTCAAAACTGGACAAAGAGGAGAAATGGGTCTTTACCCCTATTATCTGTATTACTGTTATTAGGCACTGCTCCTCTTGACTTCCTTGACTCGACATCCAGATGTTCTTTCCAGCATTTGAATATGAACATGAAAAATGGCCTGACATTGTTTTCCAAAGAGTTTGCATAGTTTCTTGTAGGCTTGTTGAACACTATTACTGTTTGTGTAGAGAGCTTTTTATTAAGCAGATATATTTGCATTACTATTATGTTCTCTGGTTTTCCTGCAGAAACACAAATAGAAATTAGTTTATGCAGTTTCTATATAAGTTAGTTTCTATGCAAACATATATAGGCCTGATTCCAGTCCCATTTACTCTTTTGTTATCAAATACTGCTCATTTGCAGTGCTGGCATTCTCAAGAAGCAGTTGAAGAATTTTTGTACAGATTAAACTATATCAGAAAGGATAGAAATGTGGGATGTGTGGAGAAAAGAGTCATTTCCATTCAGCAAGCCTCCCACTTGCTACTGAAAAGCTCTCTGTATTGGACTCAGGGTGTTCAGTGGAAAGTGTGCAGAAGATAGCTTTCCTATTTGCTTCAGAAGAAATGCATGACTCAGTTAATGCCAACTGACACTGATTCTCTCATTGAAAAGTATTACCAGACACTTCAGTATATACAGTTTTTAAGGTAACACTTGTAGAAGGAGCACAGGAATGAGCTGATAAAAGTTGTCACAGTTCCATTTCCATTAGCGGAATCACCATACTGATTTATACCAGCTGAAAGCGTGCTAACAAAGCACCCACAGGAATGTTGTGTCTAACTGAGAAAAGAACAGATCACTTTTTTATAGTATTTTGAAACAACATTTAAGGTCTTACATAAAAGACAGCACTGTACAGTTTTGCATGCTTTGGATCAGACTGTGCAAAACCAAATTTTTATTGAACTTAATTTCCTTACGACAGTACCATAAAAAGAGGCATGTTAAGTGTGAGAGAAAACAGATGGAAGATCATTTGGGGAGATGAAACTTATTTTCTTATTTTACTTAAAATGTACATGTTTTAGGCCCTCCAGATGTTCCAGTGTTTTCTACAATAATTATTACTTCATTCTAGCAATATTCTATCTGGTAATGTAGCTAGATAGATATGAGTATGCCTTACAGAACAATCTAGTAGAGGGAAAATCACAAAGGAAGAAACAAATAGTATGTCAAGAACATTGAAACTTTCACCTGTTGCAAAAGCTGTGAGCAAACCAGCTGAACAAAACTTTTGCAGTTTTCTTTGTTCATTTGCTCATTTATTGCAGATAAGGATTTTGAGGCTCTAGATAGATTATCAGGGTTAAATCCACAATTTTGTCCCCCTCACCCTCCTTTTTTTTTCCTAATTGATTAATAATCAAAACCTTCCTATTGTTTCCAGCTAAGAATTTCAGTCATTTGGCTTAAATATATTATTCATTGTTTTCAATAGGTCTTAATTTAAGGCTATATTGACCTTGTGTAAATTTTGTTTTAAGAACTAACAGCTATTAACAATAGTCCTCTGGTGCATTTGTTTCTGCATGTCTTGTTGGTATCATATGAAAAGAATTTCAAAAGTGTAAGCAAAACCCACTGGTTTCAACAGGAAATTATGACCCCGTTTGCCATGGAAACTAAAGGACTTTATGAAAATGCACTGAGCTGTATTCCATACCAAGGCAAAATAATTTTAAAAAATAAGACTGGTATTGGTATTAACTGGCCAAGTTGCAGAGATTTTACTTTCTTAGCCTTTTCAGGCAAAAAGATAAAAAATTCTGAATATTTTTGAGACAACCAACAATTGCATTCCATTTCTCAATATTGCTTTTCTTTCAAAGATAGAATGAAAAAATCAAAACAACCAATGACTTTTTATGGCAGCAGATTGTCAATAAAAGTAAACAGTTGAAATTTAAAATTAATTTTAAAACAAGTCTGTAGAAAAGTTATAATAAACATTAGTACAATACTCCCTTCCCTTTCCCTTCCCTTCCCTTTCCCTTTCCCTTTCCCTTTCCCTTTCCCTTTCCCTTTCCCTTTCCCTTTCCCTCTTTCCTTCCCTTCCTTTGCTTTACCTGAAAAGGGGATTAAATTAAGTGAATTCAGAAGAAAATAAATCTACTTCCTCTGTTGTCCTTATTTATGTATTATAGTGATAATGAAACCTTGCAACTCGCTTACAACCAAGCTGTCATTCCTATAAGCAATCTCTATGTTTTTGTCTATAATCTCAATATTTTTTAATGCAATTAGTAATACTCGAATTGCAACCAGTCCTAGAGTTCTGAAGAGAAAACATTTGTTCAAGACTAAAAAACTACTTTCAAAGGTCTGAAGTCACTTCCACTCAACCTACTGTTTTCAGTGTACGATGTTTGAAAAAAATTTAAAGACTGAGAAATGCAAGATTTATATGTCTGTAATTATCACTTTAGTACAAAAAGAATGTTTGAGTGGGGACCGATGGCAACCTACCTGCAAATAGAAATTAGCACTTTTTCTGGCAATTCTAAAGTTGGCTGAAGATTCACATCCTTGATCTCCTGCTGCTGCCACCAAACAATCCCTCAGCAACAAAAAGAACCATTAAAAAAAATCAGGGTTTTATACCTTCCCCTTATCATTATTGGGAAATCAAATTTGTGATCACTACGGAAAACATGAAGAGAAACAACCCTAATCATTGTAATAAAATTGTATTCTATAGAAAAATAGTTCTAAATTGGATTTTTGATCTTTTATTTTTTAACCAGTAGTTTCACTGTGGTGTCAAGGCTCAAAGAGCATTTTCCATCATTTACTTGCCAAAAGAAATATTTAATTGATTTTACTGCTTAATATGATACAATTATTTTCAGTCCTGTGCTGAAATATTACAATTAACCCATACAGTAAAAGAAAGGGAAAGTTGATCTTTGATCAGGATCTACCCTACGTGTTCTTACAGAACACATAAAAAATAGGGGATGTGCTCTATCATCAGTCCATAGATCTATTAATGCACTTACTGGGAATTTGGGGAAGAAATTGTGATGAGTTCATCTAGTACACTGCATTTTTTTTAATAAAAATTTTGACAAAATAAACACCAAAATTATTTTGTTTATATTTCTGAAGGCTCGTACATGGAAAGACTTGGTCTCTCAAAAGAATTAAACCCAGAAGAAGACAAAATATTAAAATTCCCATTGTCAAAAATCAAAAGAATACAATAATAAGGTTATTTTAAGAAAAATATGGCATATTTTGTGTCAGCATTTGTCTTGATGCTTGATTACTTGATGCTAGACAAGATATAAAAGGAGGAACTATGAGAAAATCAAGTGAACACTTGTGTGTGGCAGTTTTTACTGAAAGGATGAAGTCTGTGAATGATTCTTAAGGAGAACTGATATTGTAATGTTAGATAGGAGGATGAATGACAGGAGTTTAGGGGCAAGCAGGAGTTCAGGCTTAGGAAATACCCAAGCTAGGGGTAGTAAGAAAATATAGATTTAAAAAAAAATGTTATGAAATAAATAGCTTTTTTTTCAAGATACACCTATGCAGGAAACCAGTGGATATCTCAAAATTATCTGACTGCTTTTTGTTCCTGTGTGTTCAGGATGAGCTTGGATGGTAAGTCAGGTGTTTTGTGGGTTTTTTGACTTCACATTCCAGACAGGTTTCTCAAGCCAGACATGCTGTCTCCATGACACAAAGCTGGATACACACATGCATATGCACAGTGCGCAATACATTTTGTTAAAAACAGCTAGAGAGAAACATCAGCATTTTCCTTGGAAGTGTGCACCAGAAAGGAACACCTCATCCTGCAAGATACAGATGTACAATTTCTAACTTCTAAATTCTTCTGCCAATCATTTCAAACGTACATCAAATGCACAACTGGTATAACACTTAGGGTAGTTTTGTAACCTGAAGAGATTTAAAACAAAATACAGGAGAAAGGAACTGTCCCTCCTTTCATTTTAAGTGTTATCTAATTTTAGTACAAAGTAAAAATATATTATGATACTTCACTGTAACAGAGAAATGTGCGTATTACCCCTAATACAAAAATAAAAGGCAAAATAAAAAAGGAAACAAAATAAAAGACATTGTTTTACATATAATCCTGTGTCATTTAGTAGCAACTCCCCCATTCACCACAGAAAAATCACCACAAAAAAAAAACCTGACAAAAAACCAGTAAAACAAAACAAAAAGTAATGTAAATGTAAGATGAACAAGTATGTAGCATATTATAAGTATATGCAAAAGTTCCTCCAATTAAGACTATTGTGGTATAACCAGCTCATAATTTTAGCACTTAACTGTCAGGCAGTGGAGCTGAACATGTTTACAGTGGTCATAATCACTGTGCATATGTTTAGTATACTCTCTTTCTACAGAATGCAGAGACTACTTTACACCACAGGTTAACTGCTTTGTCAGTGAGCATCCAAGCAAACTAGACTCCTGATATAAAATGATATGATGAAATATGACACATGAATTTTCTCTGTAAATAAGAATGAACAAAAATCTCTGAGGTCACTTTTTTTCTTCATTTCAGTTAGTTGTTAGAAAAGCACAATTTTTATTTATATGTAGCTCTTGCCATTCCCCTTTTTACTCTTTTGTCTTCATTCCTGCCTACATAGCCAACATCTCACTATCTTAGAGGAAATCTGTAGCTCTCTTTCACTCTGTACCTGTTCCCTTTTCCAATTGCTCTCCAAAACTCTAACATTATACATAATGATCTAAAGTTATCTTGACTGACTTTGACACAAAGTTTCCAAACTACTATTTAGCAAACACATCACGTTCCCTTCAATACATTTTGGGTCTAGATTCATAAATATGTAAATGTTGGGGAAAAAAGTCTTATCACCTTGACCACATCATTCACCATGATAGTAACACCTAAACAAATCTGTTCCTAATAGTTATGCTTGAATGTAAAGTCACTTTAGATCTCTTGTAATTTTGACATCTTTACATTTATATTCAGTTAAACTGTGTTATCTTACACAGACCCTTATTATCTTGGCCACTGTTAGAAACTCAGATTTTCCACAGGTTGTTGTTCCATAGAGAAATGTCCATTCTAAAGAGAATCCTGAAACTTATCTTACCCCAAGTAAAAAGAAGTAATCATAATTTTTAAATTTTTCCCTAAGAAACAAAAAATGTCAGATGTCCAAAATATTAACTTTAAAACACAAAACCAATTTATCTCAAAAATATTAAAATCTTCTCTCAAAATAAGAAAAAAACCCACAAATATAGTCAAACAAGATTTTGAGTGCTAAAATGGAACAAAAAAAAGATGTTATTTCAGGTCTCTGAAATGTGTTGCCAGAAATCAGATTTTCACAAATACACCCTTTCTATCACCTGTAAGATAGGAAAAAATCCCAATACTAATGTAATTACAATTCAGGAAGGGTATGAGTTATACAGGTATGTGGTTAAAAAGAAAACAAATTAGTTCTAAGCCCCCCCCTTTTTCCCAGAGACTTTTTCGTTTAAAAATTTTGGTATGCTATTGCCATACCCCAATTTCTTCCATTTTGAGCACATTATTTCTGGACTTTCCTAAGCTCATTTGCATTTACCAATATTTTGTTAGTGGCAGCTATGATTTATGCTATGGATAGGGAAATGTAGCAATAAAAATCACAATCACAGAATAGGCTGAGTTGGAAGAGACCCACAAGGATCATTGAGTCCAGCTCCTGGACCTTCACAGGACCATTCCCAAGTCCATGCCCCAAGGCACACCATGTGCCCAAGAGTATCGTCCAAATGCTTCTTGAACTCTGTCAGGCTTGGTGCTGTGACCAATTCCCTGGGGAGCCTGGTCCAGTACCCAACCACCCTTTGGGTAAAGAACCTTTTCCTAATATCCAATATAAACCTCCCCTGACACAACTTCAGGCCATTCCCTCAGGTTTTGTCACTGGTCACCACAGAGAAGAGATCAGTGCCTGCCCCTCCTCTTGCCACAAGGAAGTTGTAACTGCGATGAGTTCTCCTTGGCAGAAGCAACAATCCAGACCTATTGCTTAGATGCCCACAGACTTTTTCAGGTTTTTCAGGGAACCTGAGCAGTAATTGTTAGTTCTTCTTAATAGAAGAGCTTTCATTCTCTTTGCATGTTATAGCTTGCCTTTGTCAAATTGCATAATTTGTGGGGTGCCAAAACCTTTAGTATAGAAGTACTAATAGAATTATTTTTTTTTTTTTTTCCCCCAGGGATGATGGAATTCTAATAATGCAATAAGGTAACACTGGGATATTTATCTCGATATTATTAAGGTCTTTACCCAAAGTGTTCATTCCAGACTCTCTATCTGGTCACTATGTCCATATAAAGTAGAATTGTAAAGTCACTTAAATACTACATTTTAAAGACAAGCACACCTTTCCATGGCACCTTTCCATGTTGTGGTGGTGATGGGGGAAGCTGTGGGAGTTGTTTGCTTTGGTTGGGCTATTTTTTTAAGATTTAATTGTTTCTCCCACATTTTTGCTGGCTAGAATATTATAACTAATTTTCTATTACCTGCAAGACTTAGAATTCTGAAGAGAAATATTTTTTCCTTTGATTCCACAACATATTGGCATTGCTGAAGCTTATGATGCAAATTTCGCAAGCATGCTGAGGGAAATGAGATGAAAATTCTTGGAAAGATTCTAAAAGGTACTCTATGCACAAAATTTCAGAGTCATACACTGAAATCTTCACCAGTGTATGAATATAGATTCAATTTTAATCACATGATAACAACAATGCAAAAAAAAAAAAGAATCTTTGATTTGCTGGGTAATTACCTTAAATCATCAGTCCTGTTGAGATTGACTAAGTTAGTATAGTACTTCACATTTATTCTTTCACAGTGCAATTTTATTCAGAGAGTATAATGTACATTAAAAAACTCTCATGTATTCTCTGCTTTTTGACCAAGATTGTTCCCTGCAGACTGCTTTAAAATATGCTATTTAGCATTAGAGGTCTTAATAGCATTATTTGAAACATATTTGGGGTTATCTAACAGTCTATCTAGCCATTAACAATTTTTTTTTTTTTGGTGTATCATTGCTAATGCTCTTCATTATTGATGGTACAGATAAATGAACTATAGAAAAAACTTGAAAAAAACCCAGAGACATGATAGTTGAGGGCCACATCCAGGTAACGTTTACAGAAAACTGTTTGGTACAAACTCAGCACAAAGCCTGTGGTTTTTTGTTTGTTTCCACTGAAATCTAGAGGCATATCAGTAGCAATACTGGTTGATTTTGCCTGTGTGTGTATTTAATGTTTCACAGTTGGTCTGGTAAAGGATCTCCATGTTGATTAAGAGCTATCAACCACCTTGCAGTGGTTGAGCAGTCTTCAGCCAGGATTCTAACAGGGATCTGGACAGAGACTAAGCTCTTCTTTCATCAGGCTCTCTCAGGTCGAGATACTAAAGATATTCAGAGATTATGTTTAAAGCTTATCTCACAAAAGATTCAGTTAAACAAAACAACATTTTTCAGATAAAACAAAGAATTCTACAAAAACTACAGTATACAGCAATCATAATACATTAAAGAAGCCTCACTGGCATTTTTTATGTATGAAAAATCCTAAAAATCATCAGACAAGTTGATAAGCTATCCTATTTACTATAGGAGTTGCTAAACAACACATTTTTAGCCACCTGATCACCTTATCAGATGAAAAGAGAATGAAATAGTACTGGGCACAGGAAATAGTGAACTGTTCCCTGCAACAGTTAAGACCCACAATAAGTGAAAAAAATTCACACTTTAATACAACTCTAATTTCAGTCCTCTCAAAACCCAGTAAAACAGTAAAAAAGTGTTCCCATAAAATTTCAAGACAGTAAAATACTAGGTTTTGCCCAAATCTGCTTGACTGGTTTAGAAATCAAAGAGCCAAGGTCCAGAGTCTGAAATTTCTTCTTGTTGCATGAATGCTTGTTTCATCATGTTGCACTCTGTATGTTAAAAGGAACAAATATGTTCCTTTTCTGAAGTGTCAAACCTAATGCATACCTCAGTCATCTCCTTGATCTAATACTAGGCCCTTATCAGAACTTGTTCTCCTATATCAAGGAAGCTCAGTAGAATCTTCTTCTGAAGAAAAGTGATATTAAAATGGCAAGAAGGGAAAGAAAGCTTCCTAATCTGATTTACTGTATTTCTCTCAGAAACCTATTTTTGTTCTCATTTTGTAAATCTGTCTTTTAGACTACTGTTTTCCCAGGATTAAAAGGTTATCATCTATAGCAAGCACATCTTAGTGCTAAACCCAGCCAGAAGAAATAGGTAATATAGTCAAATTAAACATTTTTGTTCCTAATTAATATTTCCTTTTATGAAAACATCATGTGACATTATTAGCAAACAGCCATATTTAGTATGGCTTCTGGTAATGTACAAAAATAAAGAAAATGTTGTATATCCCTTGATTATTTTTGTACTGAATCCTACTGTAAGTCCTATATTTTTAATTCCATTATAATAAATAAAAGAAAAAATGCTAAAAAGATAAACATGGAAGATTTTTTTATACTCAGCCAGAGAATTGTACACACCTCCCTGTCAAACTGGAATTGAGAAAGAAATCTGATGCAATAAATGAAATCAGACTGATAAAGCAGAGCACTGGTTGACTCTACTCATTGTTTGGTGCTGGTTTTATCCTAATTGCTTTTTAAGGAGGAAGCTGAGCTCAAAGTATAGTAGTACCCAAGGCAGTTGAGACCAAATTTATGGTCTTATGAGAGGCTGATGTGGAACAGAGTCACAACACACAACTGAGTTAATTCCTCATGGAACCACACTTCAGCTTTCCAGGGGGGTGAGACTGTATTTCTCCACCAATGCTCACTTCATACTGTGTCGCTTTAGAGCAAAGCCTGCCAACTCACAAACTGTGTTAAACCTCAGTGTAGTTTGAGGACCTTAGCCCTCTAAGAAATTAAACCAGCTAACTTAGCATGTATTACACCACTTTGATTAGAATAATTGTTGTCATTCTCACCAAGCATTGATTTGTGACCCCAGAGGTGCAAAGTAAGAGACTAAGAGATAATTATACTCAACTCCCATTTGAATAGTTGCATTAAATGAATGTAACAAATTAAATTACTGATCTCTTGAAAGAACATTAATATTGTTCGGTGAATGTGGTCCAGCTTCAACTTCTAATCATGTAATATATGCTCTTAAATACATCTTCTGTGGAATAAAACATCTGTAAAAGCAGATGTCAGTGTTAACACAGAAATTCAAAAGAAGTTATATAGAAAAAGTATTCATATTCATTTTCAGATTAATTTTGAAAATCTTAACTTTTCCTAATAAAAAGAACTATAGTTTCCTGATGATACACTTTTTTTAACAGTGAAAATTCCTTAGCTAGCAAGTGATCTCTTGTTTGGTTTTTTGGTTCGTTTTGGTTGTTTTTTTTTTTTTTTTCCCATCACCACAATGGTGAATTTTTCAAGTGACAGCAAAATTTTGGCCTGTCTTGCACATAGAATTATTATCTTCCACAGGGTCGTCAAGAATCAAATGTTTAGAGATACTGAAGCACTGCAATACTTTCCAGGCAGTGCTTAACTTTTAGATGTCCTGTAGCCTAATAAAATCCTTTCTCAATATTTTAGTTTCTTACACAATGCAATGTAAGGTGAGGAGCATATGTTATGTGAAGTAACTTCACAGCGAACAACTTTCTGTTAGTAAACTCTGAGAAGAAGGTGAGGCCTGTGCCTAATGACTAAATCAAGAAACTTTTGCATATATTTTTGTCTAGTGTGACATGTAAAAAAGTATTTGAAATAAAATTTTCTGGGGAAAGGAAGTGAGGAGTGGAAGGTTTCCAGCTGCCCTATAAAGCCCAAGTGAATATGTTTTCTGTGGTGGATGTTCCTTTGTTTCTTCTCTTACTATTCTTTTATTTAAATATCTGAACCTGGATGTCCTATACTCTAAAGAGGTGCTGTAGAGACAAATGCTCTGTCCAGCCCAGTATGAACCTATTTTTTTCTACAAAGATGGTCTGAGACTTTCCCAGTGTTACCTTGTTGGTAGGTCTCAGTCATGTACTCATTTTACCAGGTTTTCTCTTCTGGGGGGAACTCTTTTGCAAAACCCTTCATAAGAGCCCTCTAAAGTCCATTCATTGGTCAGCATTGAATTATTGCTCATTTGTTTCTTTTAAAAACCTTTTGAGCTCACATACACCATATGAGAGAATCCAAATTTTTGTTTCATTTCAGCATGTTGAACCACAACTCAAAATTACTCTGAAGAAAGGTATGATGCAGCAAACAGGACAGAAGATTGGTCCTGGTCTAACCACACTATCTGTCTTTCTGATATCACTTATGCACACATGTCCCAGATGCATGTCCCAACTCTTTTTCTTAATCAAAGAATATTATGCAGAAGCATAGTGACCTCCCTGCCAGTACCGCTTCCTGGGAACTTTCATTTTCATTCAGCTTGTGGACATACAACTGACAAACAAGTCCTGTCTGCAACAGGTGCTCTTCTATCTCAGAGTAGCAACTTAACTTCTTGCTCCTGTCCTCACTGTCATCTAAACTGTATTCCTGTTTCTTATCCAGTTCAAATGCCACCTACAGTGGCTCACAGGTCCTACTTACAGGGCTTTTGTTGCAATTTGACTTTCAAGCACAAAATAATGCTCTTGATGTCTCTAACTGTGGTTGAGTACCATGAGCTACTACTCGACAACTGTATCTGTCCAAATTTATATTTTTAAAAATGAATAGATTCTGAAATAACTCTTAGTACAAAATATCAAAATATTTGTGAGAACGGCAACACTTTCAATTTTCTAAAGCGTCCACAATACAGGAATGACAAACTTAGCAAAACAGTTCATTGTACAGTAATACTTATCATCTTAAAAACTAGTTTCTGTTTTACACATGTTGTCCACCTCCACATAAGAGAGGAAGAAACACTCCTGTTGCTATGTTTCATGATACTCAGGTTACTGGGGAGGTCTGGGTTTAAGTTCCAGCTCCAAATCAGGAGGAAGAAACATCTGAAACAATCCAAACATATGCCAGGCAAGTTTGTTGAAGTATTGGTGTTGAGGAAGTATGTGGCACATGCACCTGTCCTGCTACATGGATAAATCTACTATGAGAATTCCACTAACAATTTTTTGAGGAAAACCATTGCTCAGCCGTTTCCATGGCTTTCTGTATGACAAGGGACAGAAAATGACATTTGTGAGGAGATTCAGTGGTATAAACTTGGTCCATGATGCGGTCTGGGAACATGTGAACAGCTGTGAAACTCTTTATGATACCAGCTGTGCCAAATATACAGATAACATGGAGGAAAGGGAAGGGAGAGTTTGGGAAGGGTAAGTTTGGGAAAGGAAGCAAAAATTTGAGGGGAAGGCAAGGCAAGGCAAGGCAAGGCAAGGGAAGGAAGTAGTCCAAATAGAGTATTAGCAAAGAAGTACCTGTGATCTGGAATCCTGTAAGAGCTTGCTATTTCATTGCTCTCATTCACTTTCAGAACCCCATTTCCACATTCTCCCACTTTCCCAAAGTTTCTTCTGTAGAACTCCCTTTTTTCATTCCTCCAAATTTTTTTTAACCACAGACTCAAGTTAATACGGCAAAATGAATGTTGTGATTCTTGAGATAGATAGACGAAAACATAGTTTAATAGTTATTTTTATGCTTCATTTCATACATATGAATATACATTATTGGAAGAGAAATCTCCATTTATCTGATGCAAACAATGCACATATTCATTTTATGTTGGAAATGGCTGTATTTCTTTTGTTAGGTAGTTTCTGTAGCTGAACATGAAGTAAATTCACTGTTTTCAACATAATTACTGCACTGACAGGCATAGCTACAGTCCTGATCTCAGCTGACAACTAAAATGGTTCCTGTCGCCATCAGCAAAATTAAAGCTCATACAAGAACAGACAAATAAAAATAAATCCTATAAAATATCTTCTCTGAACATGCCTAGACCACAAAACAAGCTTCTGAAATATTGACTCTTTGAGGTGTTTTCTTCAAGGTCAGGCTTGAGGCATGTCAAAAGCATTTGGAAATCGTGCCTGTTGCTGTCTGTGCTGTATGCTCTCTCTGAAGACAATAAAGGGCTCTCAAACTGTTCATCCAATATTCTATGAAAGAGCACAAAATTGAAAACCTGTGAGTACACGGGACTTGGTATAAATTTGAAGCAAAAAATATACCAGACGACTTCTTTCTTTGTGAAGCCAGTTGAGTAAATATTTGTTCAATGCCATTTAAATATGCCCTCTAGCAACTGAGACTCTCACAAATCAATACAGACCCATCAATCAATTCTTCTTAATACACAGAATATAGATGGACATTTTGAAGAAGAATCGAAATGTTTGGATACACTTTTGAAAAGGTGGTTGCTAGAATATGGTAAAAAATATTTTAATTAAATTGGTTAGAAAAGGGTGTAAGGCATTGAAAATATAACCCCCCTAAACCAAGCTTCAAAAAAATCTTTTCAAAAATAATAGCAGGCTCTGACTGTCTCACCTACTAGAGTGCCCAAAGATTCAACTGTCTAGGTTATTTCATCTTTTTGAGCCAAAAGAGTTTAGATTTTTTTCTTTAATTTCTCATGCAGTTTTCCTAAAGACCAAAGTGCCTTATTACAACTTAGTGGCTGTTGCTTATTCCCATTCTGACACAAGGGGAATAAAGATCTAACTGCTAACCACTCAGGTGTATCACTGCCTCTCCATACATCCCCCTTAAGAGAGCCTTCATTTACCACTTAAAGTTTGTTCTTTAACTTTGGTTTTTGTTAACTTTTCCTTACAGTGACACGTTAGAAATCAGAGGCAGCATCTCCAAGCACATAGCTACAGAGATTTCCTCAAGTAAACACAGTGTATCTTTATGATATACTTGGAACAAGACTGTACCACAGTGCTCTGCAGAAAATGAGTGTGGGAGAAGGGTGGGTAATACATTATAATCAGGATAGAAGGAGTACAGAAAGGCAGATGTCTGGTAATTTGCTTTGGTAATCCATTAAAGGGAAATGTCAGTGCTCGTTACCCTAAGGAATGGACCTAATTCTTTGAGATTTTTAGACAAAATTAAAAAAAAAAAATCGAAAACAGTGGAGTTACAATAATCCTTTGAATGGATTGAGCAATGCTTTATTGAACTTTTTATGGTCATGTGATTGTGTTAGATATGCTATGTCAAGAGTTTGTGCTACTGCTTCAGTATACAATTTTGACAGCAATCATTTTGATAGCCCAGGGCTTTTCTCACAGTTACTAATCTATATGATAATATCTTTATTATTAGATTAAGATAACTGAAGTAATTCAAGACAATTCTTTTTTCTAGATTTAGTTTGAGTGGGTTTTTTTGTAAATTTCAAATTTTTTATCATGAGTAACTATATAGGTCTGTGGAAAGCAGAGATTGAACATGTTGGTGATATTTATTTCTGAGTCACTTTGAAACTCAAAAAAAGTTATATCCAAACAGGCTGAGCAAGCAAAAATTATAGAAGGTCAGTGATAGTGCGATAAAGGTAGTTTAAAAACACTCCGACAAATAATCAATTCTCCACCATAGCTAATCACAGACTTCTTTTTTTTAGAAAAGACCATGTATGACCTGGATGTCCCACCACACACCTTTTACACTTTCTGCCTGAAAAGTATCTTGTCTATTGCTGGTGCTGGCAGTAGTATTTAAGTTCAGATGTGCAGAACAGGAGCTCAAGAGAGGCACCAGAGGAGATTTTGCCTCTCTTGATAGTTTATAGTCAGAGTTACATCTTCAAAGGGCAATTCAGATATAAAGTGGAATCAGCCCATGGAACTATCAGCTCCTTTCCACTGTTTATTAGGTTATCAGTATAGATGCCATATACATACCTAAAGTAACTGGTCAGCATTTGTCTTTTGGTATTTGTCTTTTGGACTTTGAGTGTGTCTGTATCAGTGTTTTGCAACAGATCAGGGTGGCATTTTTGAAGTCTGTCTCCCAGATTTCCTAACTTATCCTGGTTTGTCTCAAAATTGAAAAGCGTTCTTGGAGTGTAAGTGTTAGATTTCTCTTTTAAGAAACAGTTCAGAATATATCCTCCAGGAATTTATCTAGTGCACTTCAAGTGCTAATAAATGGTTAGCTCACTGTTCCAAGGTACAGCAAATCCAAACCACATCAACTGTAGATCTTGGGACCTTGGCAAAAATTCCACTGATCCACTGCTACAAATCTGTCATGAAAACTGGCAAAGCAGATTACGTAGCCTAAATTAGCTCTTGACACATGCTCTGGTCATTGTGAAACATTATTTTCAGAATTTTTCCAGTTCTTTATTCCAGTGGGGCTAGAATAGCTGTCCTAACTGTAGATAAGGCAATACAAATCTACAGTCCAAAGTTTGGGATGAGACTTTGCTGACTCTTTGCATTTAACTTGGTTAGTGGAAAAAAATAAGATCATATTTGATAAAATAACTATAATAATTTTGATCATATTAAGACCATCTTCTTATGCAAATTATCTAAAGCCTGGAATGGGTATGACTTTCTTCATTATTTTTCTTATTTTCACCCATCTCTTTCCAGGTTTGAAAGGAGAAAGTATCTTTCCATCTCCAATGACTTGAAATCAAAGCAGATACTAGCATGCATAGTTCAGGAGTTACTGAGAAGGTAAGGGATAGTGACTGCTTGTTCATACAGGAAAAGAGGAACAAAAGGAAAAACCCTGGAAAATCCCACTTCCAAAAAATGATTATTTACTATACTGGATGGGTGTGAAAACTGAGGACCATACCTATGAAACTTTAAAATACCCAAATGAATATTTTTTATTTCTAAAAATAAACTCACTATAACTGCTTTTTTTGGGAGTTTATATTATGAATCATTGAAAGCATAAAACAAAATCCTTTGTTGGAGCACAATTCACATTATGCCTTTGAAATCAGTGAAATTGCATAGATTGATTTTCTTAAAATTGTATCCATAGACAAATTTCATGCCATTGGGTAGCTAACTCTGTTAGTTACCCAATGTTACAAGGTTTTTTCTAAAATATCCTGTTCTGTTTGTAATATTACAGGAATCGGTGGAGAGTTATATTGAATACAGTAACATTATAGTCCCATGAAGTATTTCCATGCATTACTTTTTCTTCAAAATTGCCATTTTACATAATTATTTTGTCAATCCAGAAACAGTTTTTCTTTCTCAAGTGCAATACAATGAGTACCCGTGTTTCATGTTCACTTCTCCAGTGGAAAGCAAACAGGAGAGATAAATTGCATCTATTTGCAGGCTGAAATGGAGTTGATTTTGAGGTTTATACGAATCTTGTTGTAGAGCCAACAGTCTGCAGTTTCAGGCTGGCAAAGTACAGAAAAAGTGCACTAAGTCATGTGTCCATTTTGAAAAGTCAGAATAACATTTAGGGCAATTGTGTGAGCTTAGAGCTCTTGAAAATGAAGTATTAGTACTACTTGCTAAGGCTAAGTATGGAGCGAGATAGGTGTTTGCAGGTCAGTCCTTCGGTTTTGGTGCTCTGTGTTACTCCCCTCATATGGCTGCTTCTGAGATGTAGTTGTGTAAATCTGAGGCATGGTTGTGTGATGGGGAAGTGTCATCCAGTAATTAGATGGGTCCATGTTTTATTCACTGTATGTAAGTAATTGCTGCTATTGCATCGATTGCCACATTTTAATCTTCAAAAATTAAGGGTACTTCAGTATCTGGGTTCTGGGTAAACTAATTCTGCCTCAGAAATACCTTTCAGGACTGACTTTGGGAAATAATCACCTTATAAACTACTGTTTATTGTAAAAAAAATGATAATGATAATTCTAATGATAATGAATAGATAAGAATTATTATACAAAATGTTGTTGTTACCAAACAACGAAAGGAAGACAGTTCAAATTTTATACATGACAATTTCTTAACAGTCATAAAGAAAAAAGTAATTAAATGAACAAACTTGTCTAAACAGAACTGCAGTAGACATATATTTAGAATATAATTGTACATTTTCAGTACAACATTTGCAGAATACGCTGTTATGTTTTTAATGATCACAGGTGTGTAGGTGTTCAGTTTCATGTCTCATATAAAAAAACCCAAATCAGTATCAGAACAATAAAAATCTCAAACTTTCACAGGTTTTGGATTACTTTTATGGTGTTTAAAATATGTAATGTGCTCCTGTTATTATTAGATGATGTTCAGAATGCCACCTGCTGTCTCCTGCCACTTTTGATGCCTCTTCCATATTGATACAAGCTTTCATGTTAATCCAGTCTAGCCTTGCCTAGTTTAGGAAGTACAAATAGGTGCCTGGGGTGCAATAGCTATAGGCAAATTTACTACTAGTTGGAAGGATTTCTCCAGTTTGTTTCACTTTTCCACACCAGGAGTGTTGTCAGTGGGAATCTATCTATGAAAATATGTTCAGAGCTAGCAAAGCTGGAGTTGCTCACCATCTAAACATGTATTTTGAAAAGAAGTGTTGGAATTATATGCGTACTGTAAAGAGCTATTTAGGTGCCCTATTATTTATGGTCCAGTGTGAAGAGTTAGAAGTGTTTTAAATCATGAAACAGAATGATAGAAAAAAAAAAATTGAGTTATGCCAGGGTCTACTAGCAGCAGTGGAAACTATAGTATTTTGCCTTTTTACAGTCGTTATTTTGAATTTTATCATGTACTGTCTTAGCAGATATGAAGTGTGCCTGGGATGGCTCTGATTGACTTTCCTTCTGTCTAATTTTTGTCCCACCTTTAAATATAAGCTTAACAGCTAAATTATCATTTAAGACCAATACTGTATTTTAGTCTTAGGTGCAATTGTACTCCATCATACTGTATACCTAAATAGTTTGGCCACAATTATAATGAGAATTAAGTGAAAATTTCATTCATCTAAAAGTATTCACTATTGCTTTCATTACTGACAATACAAAGATGTTTCATTTCAGTAAAGGAAAACTTTAATTTTAAATATTTTATTACCTATTTTTATACATTAATGTAATATTTTACTAAGCTTTTTATTATTTAATTTAAAAAAAGATAACACAACTGAAAACTCACAATGAAGGGTAATTTTAAACTATGTCTTGTGGTGGGTATAACATCATAAAATATTATGAGTTTGATATTCTTTTATGAAAACAAAAAGGACCCTATTCATCTATTTTATTTGCAATATAATAGTTTATAAGTTTTTTTCCCATGTTGTGACTTTTAAAACCTACGTTCATTCCTCAAAAGAAAAAATAACTAGAATTTTCTGCAGAAATTTGTGTTTCTGATTTTTCCTACTTCACACTCTGGACTTTCAGTTTTCCTGCTTTATTTTATTATTGTTAATTTCATCACTCTATCTGAGAAAGAAATTATCAGATACTTTGCAGCTGTACAAAACTAAGGACAGGATAGTTAATCTGCTTTGCCCTGTGTCCCTAATTGCAATTTTTTTTGCTAACTTTGTAACATGTCATTTAGAAAGGGACCTGCATCATTAAGAAAACTACAGAAAAAAAAGGGGATTTAAAATCCATTCATGTATTCTATGCTGTTGTTTTTTATGTTTGAATACTTCTTTTTTTATCTTCAGTAGCAAGCTCTAAGGCCACTTTATTAGTTGGTAGCTCAAGGATTTATTTCAAGTCATGATTTTAGGTTATTACTTTACATAATTGGTTTAATGATTCTATGATGTTATACAAGAAATTTAAAATAACATTAATGTAAATCCTTAAATTAAAAAAATCAATTGGCAAAATGCCAATACTCTTAAATCCCGTGATCATAAAGAGGATGAAATTATTTTTGTTAAGATTCAAAAATTTTTGTTTCTTTAGAGATTTGAGAAATCAATTCAAGTAAGTTTTCTGTTCTTTACTGCAATCTGCAGTCACAGCCATAGAGAAGTCATACTATTTTTTAAATCTAAACATATAATAATTAGGCAAACATGGTCCTATTTTGAAATGTAGGAATTATCCTACATTTGAAATGGCCACAGGGCTGGGAGAAAGTTCCTCCAGAAAATCTAAATTCCTACAATCTTCCTCATTTTACACCATCTTTTATGCATATTCTCCTTTGTTCTTCATATGGTTAACTTCTCAGTGTCATCTAAAAGACAAGTATAATTATATTTATTTACACTCCTCAAGCAGATAAATGTAATTACACTTATTTTAATGTGGGTCAGCTGCATAGGTAGTCATGCTTTGAGGAGGAGTTACTGTTCTGAAGAGGTCCTAAAGTTTTTCTTTGCTGTGTTATTGAGATTGTTCTTTCCTTTTTGTTCTTGCTCTCTCTCCGAAGGCTAATCATAAGAAAAGCCTCCATTTGCTTAATATGACATTTCTTTATTTAAAACCTGTGGTTATTTACCTGTAACTCATTCCTTTTGGCTCATTTTGGTTTTCTCTATCTATCCTTTCCCTCTTCAGTTAAATTACTTTTCTGTGTTTTAATTATTAGTTCTAGCTCTTTAGTCAATACTAATTTTCATTACAAAGCTCTAACTTTGATTATTTTCATTATCATCATCCTAATTTTCTCAATTATTTCCTCGTCAAGAAGGTGACCAATCAATCCTGATCTTTATAGTAAGTATTTGAGGACAGATTGAGGTGTATATTTAATCGAATATTTTAATGAAATTTTCATTTTAGCAAGGATTGTTTAAACTACTTTCTGTTTCTGTTCATCTTTGGGCCCTTTGTCATCATATAACAGCATTAAAATACTAGTTCTGTTAATATTCTTTCATTCACAAGTCAAATGTTGGATAGATGATTAAGGGACCTGGGATTTCAGGTTTTTCCATAGAGTGAATATTGTAACATCCATTACACTTTGGTTTTGGTTCTTGCTGAGTTTTTCACAGAGGGGAAAAAAAAAAAGTTTATTTTTTAAATAATCTGTCCATAAACTGCTTTTATTTCTCTACCACTGAACAAAAACATGCTATTTCTTCACCTCACAGTTGTATGACAATTAAGGCACACTCCAGAAGAAAAAAGCAAGGCAAATGAAAAAGGAATGTGTACAAAAAATCGCTGTGGATTTGAACTGACATTTAAGAAAAGATTAGTGTATTTCCCTGTTTTTTTAATTTTTTTAAAAGTTCTGTACCTGTGTGTTAATTCTTTAGGATGCTCTGTGAGTAGAGCCTGATGAAATTTAATGGGTCAACCAGCTGCCTCCATCAAAGATTGATCCATGGAACTGCAATTTACTGTTAACTGTTAACTTTTCAGTGCTCTTTTACTGTCTGAAGGTTTTACCTTTTAGCCAATGTAAACTACACCTTTAATCTGCTATGTAACTCTGCTGGATAACTTTGGCCCGTATACATTTCTATCTTGGGTATTCTTAGTGTATCCTGAATATGCCTGGTCTGCTTCCTCTGAACAAATTGAAGCATTAGAAATAGTTTCTGAAAAAGTGGGATTATTCACTGCTCTTATTTCACAGGTCTTATACTTCTCATCTGCTTTTTAGAGCATATGGTACTTCAACCTTTTACTTTGACCAGTTGTGCCTCTACCTAAACCCATGTTTCAGCCGGATGCCTCCTAGGTTGATATACACTTCTGTGTACACTGCACAAAGAGAGCTGAACCAGAATAACACATCTCCCACCTTTTTTCTTTTCTAAGTTGCTTCAAAGTTACTGTCTCTCCAGAAGAAATGTTTTGTACTCCTATGTGACCATGACTCTTAGAAATACTGGTGTATTGAGTACCAAGTGACATTAGAACACATGATGACCTGCATCATTTCCTTCACTATGATTCATTTCCAATTACTGTTTATGGGAGGAAAAAAGTATGTAACACAGTAAATACGGATATGAACCAAAATGTGTTGAATAACATCAAATTTAATCCAATTACTAGTCATGTGTCAATTAATCAATGTGTGACATTAAAAATTCTGAGTGTATGTACATCAATTTTTGCTACTTTTCTCATGACATCATTTAAAGGCCTGCAGTTTTCATTCCTATCTATCAGAAACAGCAGAATGTGAAGAATTTTCTCTTCCCAGGTTTCTTGGAACAAAGTTTTTTCACTTATGGTGCTAACAAAAGAGTAAAAAATAGTGTGATTAGTGATTTAAAATTAACAGAGTCTGAAAATCTCTGGTGAAGTTGAACAACAACTTCTCCCTTATTTTGATCTCTGGATTTACTCACTCAGAGTATTTCTTTCAGGTCCTCTGATTATATTACCTGGGAAGTATTTTTACCTCTTAAAAGCTATAAATAGATTAGTTGATTTCACTAGGCCACTCATACTTACATATTCTTCTATCATAATCTTAAATAAATATCTTTACCAGTTCCACCACTTTTGCCGTAACAAACGCAAAACAACAGTCATGACTGTCATCTTCGAAACCCTCTATTTTTTATTTTTCTTTACTGTATCAGTACTTTACCACTTTTATTCACAAATTATGTCAGTTTGATTGACCTACTTTCTTTTAAACTCTGCAAATGTTTTTGCACCAGGTTCAATATTTAATCTGAGGAAAACTGCAACAATAAAATTATTCAATACAGTCATCACCTTTCTGCTTTTCAGTCCTACTTTAAAAAGCTCTGGTAATTTGATCCCAGTTATGCAGGTCAAGTGTATTTCTTGATGCTTCTCAATCTTACCTCTTCCCAAATATATACTATTTACTTTAAAAAATTCCAGTATTACACTGACTGTAAATGTTCACATATTCAGGTGAAAGTAAAGAAGTATTTTCAAAAGGGCAAGTGTTTCCTTGCAATCATCTTTTTTCCTAAAATGGTTATTTTATTTTTAAATTAATCTAAATGAAATTTAATAATTGAAAAAATTGAAAAGAAATATTTCTTATTTTATTTAATTTAAATATTTTGGGTGGAATCAAGTGTTGGGTTCTTTTGGTCAAAAGAGTCTCAGTTTAAGAACAAGAACGTGATCATTCAATCAGATAAATGTATTATTTGTATAACTTTTGTCCAGAGCTGCCTGATTAGGTAGACTGTAGTTAACCATTCTATTGTTTTTGTTGGGCTTGTTCACAGTCTTATCTATCCTGTCCCATTTCTTCCATTTGTTTGTCTTTTCTACCCTGTTATTCTAGTCTTATATTCCGTGGAGAAAAGTTCATTCTCTTTATCTCTCTACTGTGTACAAAATAAGAGATATACAACCTGACTGATTCTAGTATATTGTGTGTATCAATAATAGTTCTCTCTTCTTTGTCACAGATCCCATTATTTATTGCATAATGTTAGTCAAACTTCTGCTATATCCCACTGAAAAGAGGTCAAGAGTATTTTTAGTCGTGCAAACAACTTTATTCAGTAGAATTTGAGTCTGTGAATTATCCTTTTTTTTTTTTTAAGGAAAACCTGTGATCTTATTGACAGCCTCCCAAGATTTCCAAATGTAGCTCACACCTGCAGCACTATACTCAGAAAAAGAATTCAGTGGACTGTGACAGAGACCTATATTTTTCAAACTCTTTGAATGGGGATTTAATTTCTTTTTGATTGAAAAGAAGCACTAGATATAATGATAATGGGTCACTAAGGAATCACACATAGTCTGGAGAATTGTACTGATGCAGTACGGATCAACTGATGCACATGAGATTTTCTTTGAAGAAAGAGGTAGTGAACCAATCTGTACCAACTGCTTGAGAAGCAAGAGCTGCTACTTAAACAAACGTCCTGAGTTGGGCTGGAGATGCTAAGAACCAGAATTCAAGTTAGCTGTCCAAGTTATCTGCAAACAACCAAAGTATGACCCTTCTTACTCTCCCCAATCAGTTCTACTAAATTATTATTAACCTATAAAGATGTACAAAGTTATTAGTGAGGTTATTTCATGAGTTCTCTGTGTCCCATTTACATTCATATACAGGAAAGTAAAACACAAAATGAAAACCTACAGATATTCCCAGACTGGTAAATGTCCACGCATGTCTCATACTTTATCAGGTAGCCTTGTCAATCATCCACAAAACAAAGCTACAGAGACCCAAACTTCATTAGTTCTCCTACTTCTTTTTCTCCCGAACTTTTGATTTCCTACTCTCTCCAGAACACTACTCTAAAGGTGGAATGGAGCAGATACAACCATTTAGATGGAATTCTAAGCTTTAAATATGTTTTTTCCAATAGTTTTTTTTTTTTTTTTTTTAAATATCAAGGAATGTAATTCTTTACGATATATATTGAATTTGGCATCCCCTCTGTAAAATTCACTAGAATTAATTAAGTCCACATTAGTATGTTATCTAAAATATTTGTATGAAGTTTTGAGCCAGAAGTGCATAGGCAGAAATGGCACAGGGGTTGAAAGCTATCAGCACTGACGTTATCTGGTACTACAGTAACAGACTGTAGAGAAAGGCAGTAGCTTTAGGAACACTGCCATGTCTGTCATCATCTAGTGAGGATTTAACTGGAGACATTATATGCCATATCAACTTGGCTATCTGCTTCGTGTCATGTGAATGTTACCCAAATCAAATTTACAAATTTAAGCAGCATTAGAATGCCTTATTTACACACACAAATATCTAGGGAGATATTTTTTTAGTCTGAAAAGAATAAACAAATTCACAGAGTATTTTGTGATGAGGAAGCCAGTTGCTCATTACAAGGAAAACACCAAATAAGAATCTGATTAGAGCTTGGAATTTAATGTGAGTCTCAACTGTCCCAACACAAATAACTCTGACAAACAGCTGGAATGATATTAGGAATAAGTTCACATTTCCCAATGCGCCTTTTAAGAGTACCATAAAAACACTGTAACATAAATATCACTGTATTGTCTTCTTGTGATAATGGCAAAAGCCAGTCAACACTCTGGAAGGATTCCAGAGTCATCATTGCAGTCAGCTGGTATAAAACTCTTTGGTCTGAATTTAAAAATGTGATCCACATGAATAGCTTCTAAGACTGAATTTGTATATATCTGAAAATAACATTAAAAAAAATTGTCATCCTCTGTGTTTTAGAAACAAAACCTGGCATAACTCCCTGTTTTTTCAGTCACAGATTTATTCTGCAAAATCAGGATAAAATAAATCTATTTTAATAGCTCTTGAGGAAAGACTGATTTCTGAAGAAGAATATAATATGCATTTTTAAGAAAGTCTCTGCATGACCTGTTTTCATTCTATATGTTATAACTGCTACTATTCTAGTAAAATATACATTTTCCTGTGTAATCTTGTAAATTTTTTAATTTTTATAATACTTAACTGGTAATAAAATAGCAGAGTAATAGAGATTTTCAGATCCGTATCATCAAGATGTGTCATATACCACTTTATGTCAAAAGTGAAAATATCATAGAGAAAAATTAGACGGTATATCCTATTTGTTGACATTAAAGAGAAACACAAAGGGCAAACAGTTATTAAATTTCAGATCTAATTTAATTATACAAAAAAAGTTTTAAATTTAGTGAAGTGTTCATGATACCAGAAAAAAAATAATGGCATATAAAGGGAAACTATATAGCACAGGGTCAATTAAAATTTGGCTTTTAATATTCTGGTGTTATATTATTGCTTATTCATTAAATATCATTAAGGCCTCCATCCTGCAAACTGTAAAAATTCTGTGCACAATAACGAGTAGTTTTAGAGCTTTATTGGCCTCAAAGGTCCTCTGGTGCCTGAATTTCTCTTCTGAGGCACAAGCAGAAGTTCTTCAGCTTCAGTCAAGCAGAACAATTCAGTGCCTGCAAGACATTAAAAGCTTCCCTTAAGCCAAGATGATAGATGTCCTGTGCCTATTGCTCATGTCAGGTATAACCTTGCAGTTTCTTAATCAGTTTCTTGGCCATAAGGATAATCAGTATTTTGTCTACTTTTCCTTACAGAAAATAAAATCTTATGTCCATTGTACTTAATGAGTCAACGAGGGAAAGCTCATATCATACATATAAAATCTTACCTGACAACAATAAAAAAAAGAGCTTTGATTTGATTATTTACACACACATTGAAGTGTATATATAAATGTAAAATATGACATAATTTATTGAAAACAAGACATAAAATTAAAAAAAATAGATTGATCTAGGCTTTTTTGTATATCTTTGGACTCACCCTAGGTGTGAGAGTCTAATTATTTTTCTGTTTGATGCTGTCTTATATTTACAATACTGAAAAATGTCAGCAGCTATAGTATTTATTCATTATTTATTTGATTTTGTAAGAAAAAAATTTATCACTTCAACATCACATAATCACAGAATATGGTGAATTGGAAGGGACCCACAAGGATCATTGGGTACAACTCTTAGCTCTGCACAGGACCATCCCCAAGAGTCACACCATGTGCCTGATAGTATCATCCATTATGAATGCCCTGTCATTGAATAGGAGTCACAACATGCAATAGAATAGTCTGGTTTATGTAGCAACAATTTAAGTTGAATTTGAGAGTTCAGTTTTCTATTTCCCTTTGACAGTTCTGATTGGAACACATCCTTTACTTTTCTACAGTATGGTTTTGTTAAATGGTAGACACAATTTTTCTGTAATGTTCTTTTTCTTGTTTTTCAAACATTTGAAGACACTCCACCTGATCCTAGGGTTGTCCTGCTAGACATATGTCTAGATTAGTCCTCTGAAATAAGTGAAAAAAAAAAAAATCTTTAAGCACTTGCACTTGGGAGATGACATATGTTGATTTAGATACATCAGGAATACAGTGGATCTGAAATGATTTTCCACTTCTTGGCAGAACTTTTCAGTGTAAGTTAAAGTAATTCTAAAATGGTATAACTCAGCTCCTTCTAGTGCTTTAGCAGATGTTTAATTAGGTAAGGGAAAAATTAAACCTTATAGGGAAGCATTGATAGAACTGTATCCCAGATACCATAAAGCTTAGTTAAGAGCCAGTACAAAGAAAAATTGGAACGAGAATGGTATTTCAACTGTCAACAAAAAGCAGTTTGCTGTAGTTACTACTGCAACCTAGAAAGCATGACATCTATCTGTTGCATTGCCCAGAAGAATCCTTCAGCCACTCTAAGGAGCAGTGTGAAAGGTGAATGTTAGATGCCAGAAAGATTCACCGCAGCTCTAGACAAAATAGAGGTAGGAGATGGCAGACTTGAATTCTCATCTTCCACATTTGCCTAGAGAAATTTTGTCCAAGGTGAATATCCCAGCTACAGGGGAAACTGAAGGTGGATATAATGGATATAATAATTTTTTGAAATTAATAAACGTATAATTTATTCTCCCTTCCCTCTATTAGCTCAAACAGAGTGGATTAAAAAGCTAAAATTATGGATTTATCCCAGATAAGTATAGGCACTTAACTGAGGATCCTATGTTAAAATCCTACTCATTCTAGGTTTGTGCTAAATATAATGGAAAGAAAGTTGCCTCCTGAGACCAATTAAGACCTTAGTTGACTGGAATAACCAGATGTTAAAGCCCTTTACTCTTCATATTATATCTCTAAAGCTTTTGGGATAAATCTGGACAAAATATTTAGTTTGGGATTTAACAGGTCTATCATGTTGAATGGAACACTTTTCCCAAGGAAGAAAAAGAATGAAGCAGAAATATTTCAAACTAATCATTTTTGGGTTAAAAAATGATTTTTCCCTGAAAAATTACTTAAGCATTACTATAAATAGTCACCTTACTATGTATAAGAACTCTTATATTTATATTCCTCTTAAAAAAGTATTTATAATGGCCTGAATTCCTGTTAACTTATTTACAGTAAGGATTGATTTGATCTCAAGAGTTTAAATAGTTGGTCACCTTTTATTTCAAATTGAGAAATGAACCAATGGAAGATTTACAGGTTAAAATGTGATGCTGTGCCAAAAGCAAGCCCCTTGGTTTTCATTGAAATGCTTAATTTCTTCTCACTTTTTTCAAAAGGATTTTCAGCAAGATATTTTAAAATCTATTTTGTTTTGCCAGTTATTTCTATGTTTCTGTTAGCATGTAGTATTTTCAGATTCCTTCTTTTCAAGTCATTGATTTACGTCCACCTGTGTACCAACCAAGAAAAAGTCACAACTATTTTTCTTCAAAGAGTAGAAATGATCTATCATGTTAAATTGTAGGGCCACTATTTATATCAAACAATGGTAGGGTTAAAAAACAAGCCTATGGTAAACTGAAAAAGAAAAAGAAAAATTTTTTTGGCTATATGATATTGTTAATACAAATGCAAGATATCAAATTAAACTCTCCTAGTAAGGACTTGTAAGAACTGTATAACTTCTGGTTTTGAAAAAGACTTCTACACAACCTCTAATATTTTATCATCCATAACCATGGCCTCATCACACTCATTTTTACTTCTAATACTAATGTAATGTGTGTAATAAAAATACTGGAAGAAATCTCCCAATGCTTACAGCTTTTGTTTGTTCAAAACTTGCTGATCACTTAAACTACATTGGCATTTCAGAAAATAGCAGTGCCTTGAAGACAAAGATATACTGTTTAAAGAAACAACATTTATGTGATGTCACAACAAACTGATACAAACCGAAAATGTTTTCTTCCTAACAACGCACAAGCCTGGCCAAGGTTTGATTCAACACAACTCATTGAACTAGACTTCTAAACAGCTTGTCTTATTTTTCAGGTCATAATTTTATGTCTTTTATTTGGTTTTTAGAAAAAATCTATAATATCTTATTTTCTCAATGACATATCAGGTGATTAGTGAGAAAAAATGATCAGATGTAGCACAAATAACCATATATTTAAAAAAAAAATGAAATGGAATTTAATGCCTAAATATAGATTACCGGTGGAAAAATCACTATGCATCAATGAAAACAGCTGAGTTCTTCACATTGGCTTTGTATGGACACCTATCAAATGCTTAAGGATAGGACAAAAAGCCTTCTTTTCCTAGCTTGTTTATGAGATTGACAGATGTGAAGCTTACTGTAGGAAAAGAATCTTCTTGTGAAGATGCAAAGGCTTTTTTAATATTACAGCTTGTTAGACAAATAGTATTTTTCAATATTTGGACATCTGAGATAGTATTTTTATGGAAAAACTGTGAAAAGCATAAGTCAACATATATTTCAGGTTCTCATTATTTACAGCAGAAACCATAAATGCTGGAGAATTTGTCCTGCCTATCATGTAGAAACTTCTGTCAAGAGGAAAGCATTATTTTTCCTAATTATATCATTTATATCAGTATAATACTCTAAGCTTTACTTTGGCAAAAAGAATGGAATTTCGTAGTAACTTCTGCATTTGTACATTACTCCTTCCTGTCCCCCACCAAGTATTCCTACTACTACGCGTAGAAACAAGAGTTTCAGAAAAGTTGAGTTTCATAATTTCCCTGACACTGAATGATGTTTTAAGGTCAGTCACTGAAAAAAGAATATGAACTTCGAACAATATCTGGTTTACAAATAAGTAGGGCGTTAGGGATCAGGAAAGTGATGTCATTTGTTATTGTTATGTGAACAGTGATTCTGACCACACAATTTGTCTGTGAAGGCATTTTTAAACTTGAGGACATAGCTGTTGTCTATCTCTCTTTGAATTAATCCAGTCACTTTTGTCACAGTCTGGACTAACCCTGATTCCCAGAGCAAATACAATTCACTTTTGGCAAAGCTTTTTAGTTAAAAAGCCCATCTCTTACAAATAATACCCATTCCATATCGATGGCAGTTAGTATAAACCTAACAGAGTTAGTATAAACCCTAACAGAGTCAGTATAAACCCTAACAGAGTCAGGTTCAAGATACTCATTTATGTCTTAAGCACCTCTGTGAAAGATTTTCCTTCAGATACTATGGGACCTAAGATGACTGTTGACACAGGTTGTCAGTGTTAAGAGATGCTCAGGTCTTTCCTAGGACTGATACTGGTGTCCTGAATACAGGTCTGGATCCCCAAAGATCCAGGTATTTCAATATGTTTGAGCATATGAGATTGACTCACTTGATTGATCTCCTTGAATAATGGTTGCTGTTGTAACTTGGACAGCTCACAGTATTCAATACATTTTAATACTTAAAGCTATTTTCTCAGTCAATTTATAATTTCTCATAGTTAGGAGAGAAGCCTGTCTCTTGTACGGTGTTAAAAAGCTCATGCCTACTCCAACACTTTTATTAGATATTTAATGACAACTGACTATCAAAACTTTTCCATAATCTGTTTGTCCTATTGCTAATTGAAAGGCATTTATTAACTGTTAATTGCATTTAAATATATTCAGACTGTTGATCAGAAATTCTCCACACTTTCAACACATATTAATGACTTCTGTTTATCTTGACATTTATTCATTAACAAAAAAGAACTACTATCAATATGAAACAGCTAAGACCAGGTTGATTCTTGTATTAATTTGCCACTTTCCTTGGACAGACCAATGTTCAGCCATCCCAGGGAAAGCTGGGCTCCAGCACAACTGCTGATGACTTGAAAAGACAAACACCATCACTGTGAACATCCCATTCTTCCTCTTTCTTCCCCCATCTTTATATGTTAAGCACGAATCGATGTGTTTGGGACATCCCTCTGGTCAGTTGGAGTCAGCTGTCCCACCTGCATCCCCCCAACTGATTGCTCACCCCCAGCCTGTTCGCTGGTGGGATGGGGTGAGGAGCAAACAGGCCTCAACCCTGTGCAATCACTGCTTGACAGTAACAAACATTAGTGCATTATCAACATTGTTTCCAGCACAAATCCAAAACACAGCCCCACGCCAGGTACTATGAAGAATATTAACTTTAGCCAAAACATAATGATTCTTTTGGTGCTGTCTTTGCAATCCCTCGTCAACAGGAGCTTTGACTCTACTCCAACCCTAACTCCAAATCTAAGCAAGGGTTGAGCCTTAGCCAAGGACTCCCAAGGGTTACCTTAAAGTACTTGGATGATAAACCTTTTTCCATCATAACCTTTCCCTTGGCAAACCCATTTAAGTCACACACTCTGGAGACCTGCAGGCTTTGTCTTTCTCCTATTCCTAACCCTAGGATTGACCACTGACCTCCAGCCAAGACCCACCTGAATAATTTCATAGAGGAGAAGCATTTCTGTGGCCTTCACTTTTTTTCAGTAGCCTCACACCAACTGATGCTCTGTGTTTTGTCTGTCAATACTAACCCCAGCCTCAGGTTAAATATAATCCAAGGCTGATACTGAGCTTTATCCAAGGGCAGAATCACAAAATCCTTGAAGTTGGAAGAAGTCTCTGGAGATCATTTAGACAATCCCTCTTGCTCAGTACAGTGTCACATTTTGATTTTTTTTTTTTTTTTTTTTTTTGTGGTATCCTGGAGTAGAAATCGATGTANCTCCTAGAACAAAGATTCCACAAGCTCCTCGGGCAACTTGTTCTGGTGCTGTCACTGTCAACGTCAAAACATATTTCTCGATGTTCAGACTAGAACCTCCTGTGTTCCAGTTTGTGTCCATAGACACTGGATATATATTATATTGGATACAATATATTTCCCTTAAGTATAGTTTCCGAGGAATATGCCATTTGAAGTAATGGGAAGCAGTGCCTATTTCTTTAGGAGGGGTAGGCATATCTTAATACATTTGCAAGCTTACATGCTACAACTCGTTAAACCAGTTTACTCACTTTTTAGTGCTGTTAAAGGTAACTTATCTGGGAGTAGTCCAATGCAAAAAGGGAGTCATTCCTGGAGCAACTACCACTGTTCAAATGTTCATTTTCTAAATATATTCTGAATATAAAATAGCAAAAAAAAAGCCCTTGATGAAATTTGTTATATTGTCAGTGAAGCAAATTACAAAATGTACAAGTTGTTGTAGTGGTCACCTATCCTGTTATTTCAACCTGAAATTGAAGGTATATCTTAGCACAGAAAGCATGATATAAAGGAATTATTTTTGATTATAATTGACATTGTAATTGAGAACTTGAGAGCCTCAGCTTTCTAAGAGGATTTTTTTGAACTTTAATTTGAGATATGCTGCATCAGACTGTAAATAAAGAGTAGTCTTTATATTTTTTCATTTTATTGATTTAATTTTTTGATGAAGGTTTATTTTCTGTAGCATCTGAAGATCAGTCTAGATCAGCTCAGAACTCTAGAATTACTCTAGAGCTAATTCTTAAGTTTACACCTCTGACTACTGTTAAAATGTTCTCCTGGACAATACCTAACTGGATACACTTGTATAAAGTATTAAAAAAAACTCAGGGATCAGACTAACTGATGACTCCTCTGCATTGGTTTTATAATCCCTTCTTTTGTAGACCTAAATACAAAAACAGCATGAACCCAAGAAATAATAATAAAACCTAGGTATAAGCTTATATGTATATATATATATATATAAAAATAGGTATAAAATATCATTATTCTTTAAAACTAAAGAAATGTGCTTGGGAGAATAATTTGCTGATACCGCCAAGAAAGGTCCATATCATTTAGACATTTTAAAGACTATTCAGTAAGAACTAATGACAAAGGCCCCAAATTGAAGGTTCTATGGTTAGCAACTAAGGCAGAATATAGACAAAGTAAGTGGATTGGAAGCAAGCACATTTTATATATTACCCACCTTGATGTGTAATTTTCACCTCTTGAAACTTAGAAATACATGTCAAAAATTAGAATAAAACATTTTTTCCAATTAATTATTAATCAATGATACTTAAATACTTTTGTACAAATTATTTTATAATTACATTAAATGCATTTATACAAAATTATCAAATTAAGATTAAAACATGTTATTTTTCTCAATGAACTTACATGTTCCACCTGAAAAAATACTAGTGGAGAGTATAAAGATAATCACTTCGTCTTGTCTGTTGGCCTGTAACTTGCTCAACTTAAGCTTGAACAGTGTGCCTGTTTCCTTGTCTTTGCTGATATAGTCACAGTTATCATTGTGCAAAGTATCGTATTGTCAGATTCACTTATTTCAAGACTTTCTGCACATAACTCCCAGTTGTACCATTTTAATCTTGGCAGTCTCCTCAAATCCTTATCCAAAGGCAGGCTCTCTTCACTCTCTAACTACCTCACCATTTTCTTCACCGTTTCCCTCTTAGATTTGAATTCCCAGGCTTTGCCTCCCTCATTCTCAGGCACCATCTCTGCTTCCACCCTGATTTCTTATCCTTATCTCCATTTCTTCTCCCATTCCAGTCTGGCTCTCTGCCCACCGTACTCAAGTCAGACATCTTTCCCTTCCTAATACCCTGGGAAAGAGCAAAGAATTGAAGGTTGGGCTAATAAAGGCACAAAGTAGGTTTTAATTTTCTTCTCTCAGTTCCAGTTCTCAATCTATTTCCCACTCACAACAAGAGGAACTGTCATTGCAAGATAGGAAATGTCTAAGAGCATAATCTATAAATAAAATTTTGAATATTAATTAAAATTATGTAAAATGCAGCCTGCATGTTGGTTTTGTCAACTTAAATATCTTTCAGCTCAATCAACAAATCAGAGGCTGAAATGTCCCAAATGTACTCCCAAGACAAATAAATAAATAAATAAATAAATAAATAAATAAACTACAAATTTGTATGTTCACATCGCAAAGTGCTTTTATTTTTTTATTTTATATTACATTTTTAATTTCATTTTGAAAGAGCATTACACATTTGCAATTCTTTGTCAGAAATAAACACAAAACAGTAAAAGTACATCGAACATTAACATAAAGCTAGGATACTCTTGCAGATGACTTCAAAAGTAAACAAATTCTTTATGTGCATGTTCATTTCCTGGACAATATTTTTATTCTCCTTTGCAACTAAATGACTTTGTATAATAAAGAGTGCGTCCAGATACACTTTTTTATATACACATGAATAAAACACTGGCATTTTAAGATTTTTGTTCATGAATGAAGATATACATTGATTCATTTTAGAAAATATATTTGCACGTAATATCTGTTCAGTAGGGAGATTTTAATAAAATATAATTTATTTCTTTATGCCTTAGCAATTTCTTCTCTTTCCCCTGCGTGCCACCATGGAGATTTCATTATTCATATTAACATTTAGACCTTTGTTTTATTCAGTGACTGCCTCAGCTAAGAATTTGATGCATTTCCATTAAGCAGCACACAAGTAAAAGAAAATAACTTCTGAGGAAAAAAATAAACGGAAAAAAAAAGAAAACCAACAACCCTGCAAACATATTAGCTCTACAAAAGCGAGGGAGAACATATTGAAGAATCTGATTTGGGAATGAAAGCTGGATTAAGGCAAAAATATTAATGATTCCTAACCCTCACATCCCTTTCTGTCACAATCACAATTTTCTCTTCAACCATAAATTCAACTTGATGAGGAGAAAAATAAATCTTATTAGAACGCCCTTTTTTAACTCCATAGAATTACTGATGTGTGAATTGATATTAAGAGCCAGAGAGCATTTGTTTCAGCAAAGGTGTCTGGATCATACAGTGAGGTAAACGACATGGGGGGATGAGTGAAGGAGCTGATGGAGGTCAACACTCTCTTCTCACACAGCTTTCAAGCATGCTCCTAGCCTATTGATAGCATTAAGATGCAGAACAAGGAATGGGAACTGTGCAGTATTACAGTGTATTGGCAGTCTCCCATCAGTTGACACATGGGGGAACAATGAAAGGCATTTGAGCTTCTAAAATTTTAACTTTTTTTTTTTACTAGCAGGTTCCCAAGACTCCTCTTTTTTCACTGTAATAACTTCAGTCTCACAGCATCTCCTCCATATTATATTTTTATTCTGTATACTTTTGTCAGACAAGACCCTTTGAAGCTTTCTGCCAAGCTTGTAGAAGGCAAGATGCAGAAGCTGTAAGCCACTGCTGTCCCTCTCAACCAGCACAAGCCCTGGCCAAGCAAATTGCTCTGTGAATGCCCTGAAGTGCAGGAAGCCAAAGAAATGGCTTAATTCACCATATGTTGTGCAGGGGCCAGAAGCAAAGAGTTTATCAGTCACAGAATCATAGAATCACAGAATATGCTGAGTTGTAAGGGACCCACAAGGATCGTCAAGTCCAGCTCTTAGCCCTGCACAGGACCATCCCCAGGAGTCACACCACATGCCTGAGAGTATCAACCAAATGCTTCCAAATGCTTCTTGAACTCTGGCAGTCTTGGTGCTGTGACCAGTTCCCTGGGGAACCTGTTCCAATGCCCAACTACCATTTGGGTGAAGAACCTTTTTCTAATATCCAACATAAACCTCCCCTGACACAACTTCAGGCCATTCCCTTGGGTTCTGTTACTGGTCACCACAGAGAAGAGATCAGTGCCTGCCCCTTGTCTCCCCCTCACGAGGAAGCTGTAACTGCAATGAGGTCTCCTCTCAGTCTCCTCCAGGCTGAACAGACCAAGTGACCTCAGCTGCTCCTCAAGGCCCTTTGCTGCCCTCCTTTGGAGACTCTCTAATAGCTTAATATCTTTCTTATGTTGCAGTGACCAAACCACACACAATATTCAAGGCAAGGCTGCAACGTTACTGCACCAATCAGCACATATTATTCATATCCTATCAGCACTGTATTACTGTTCTTCATTGTTTTGTTGTTTTTTGACTACAAAAGGTGTTCCTTCTCAGTTCAACAACAGTGTTTTCTGACATTCCAGGAAACACTGAATTCATGATATGTGGGTTATTGAGGGGTCCATATCTTACGTGAGTTTAGCAAACAAGACAATATTGAAATACTGAATTACTATATAAACAGGACTGATGTTGCAAACATCCCTTCCTGTTTAAAACTCTCACTGCTGAGTGAAGAGTGGTTTCTTGATTCCTATTCTGCTCTGTGCTGACCATTGATGATTTTGAGGTGCAAATTAAGCACATGACAGAAAAACAAAAAGACAAAGAATATGAAAGCATCTATATGCCTCAGAGATTTTTAATTGCCACTGGGAATTTCAAGGAATTTCTAAAATTAGTTGCAGTGACGCATACTCTCCTAAGAACTGTTTGTGTAAGAGCACCAGCAACTACGTATGAGGACCAAACTTTTCACATGACGGAGAAAATCTGTTCAGAAAAAAAAATCCTATTTAATCTAAACATGTACTAACATAAAAGTAAGCAAGCAACAAACAAAAATTCTCAGTAAGATATTTCATCCGTCCAGAATGACAATCCAGGTAGAAAAAAAAAATCAGGGGACCTTGCTGCTTCTCAAGTCATGTTTCATCAATGTAAACATTTATGCTCTTTTTAAAACTTAGTCCCTGAGTAAATGTTTTCACTACTGGCTTAGTAATTCTTTCTGGTTACTTGCTGGAGGACTGGCTGAGTCATCAGATGGTGTGCAAATTCAACAACCCCAAACAAAGGACTTTAGTATAATACGTAATCAAATTAAAAAAAGTCTCATTTTAAAAATAAATAAATAAACCAAATCAAAACTCAATAAAACCAAAATAATTTGCTATTTATATTTAATTATTAATAATTTATT
>VXAY01007342.1:3426368-3493260 GCA_013399855.1 Oxyruncus cristatus
CCCCCCAAACAAAACCCTGTTAAAAAAAGCCCAAAACAGGATGGATGAAATGATGATTCCACTGAGGTTATTAGGAACTGAGATTTCTCACCGTCTGGGTAAAGTCAACAAGTTCAAAAGATGTATCTGATCTACAGTAGTTACTTGAAAGAAGTCCAACTCTGAACAAATTGCAGTTTAGATTAGTTTTAGAATTTATCCATTATTTCATACTCACCACACAGAATTACCTGTTAAATGTATTTTGAGTGCTGTGGTGTTTTAAAATTATGAGACCTCATGAAGTCAGATTTAAAATAGTTTCTTTTATAAAAATAAAAAGTCTGTCTGATATGGTGACAGATTTGCCATTCGTAACTGAAAGACCTGCTATATAAAGGGTGTTTTGTTTTAATTTTAAGATTCTTGATGGAGTGGATTTTCTTTATATTGAGGACCTAAATCATCAAGGTGGTCAAAGGTACTTTAAAACACTGTTTAGAGCATATATATATAATTCATTCCTAGAAAACCCCCAAACTCAAACTCATTAACAAAAAACAACCCCAAAACAAATACAAACAAACAAAAACAAAAGCAAAAATCCCCACCCCACAAGTTTGTAGCCTGTGGACTCACTGTAGAAAGGGACTGGAGCACTTCAAATATAGGCAAAGGCTGAGAGAGCTGGTGGGACTGTTCAGCCTGGAGTAAAGAAGACTCAACGGGATCTCATTAATATATATAAATACAGAAAGGAAGGTGCAGAGGATGAAGCCAGGCTCTTTTCATAGTGGCCAAGAAGCAATGGGCAGAAACTGAAACACAGGAGCTTCCCTCTGAATATCAGAAAACATTTTTACTGTGAGAGTAACTGAACACTGGAACAAGTTGTCAGTGAGATTATAGTGTCCCATCCTTGGAGATAATAAAATTCATCTAGACACAGACATAGACAACTGGGTCAAAGTGTTCCTTCTTGAGAAAGGGGAGTGGACAAGATGACATCCAGAGGTCTCATCCAACCTTGAGTATTCTGTGATTCTGTGAAAGGTTCAAAAAACCAAGATTTTTGTTTTGTGCACTTCTATAAATATTTTCTTTCCCCCCAGAGCTGGAATCAATTGTAGCTTTGTGTTCTCCTGGTATTGCATGTTTCTTCAAAGGGTATACAGGCCAACAATCTTGCATGTCCTTTTATATATTTCTCTTTTTTTTCTGGATAAACTGATTTTCATATTTTGTCTTGTTTATTTTTTTATTATGATTATTATTTTTATTGGTTGTTTTAGTTTTTGGGTTTTGTTTTGTTTATTTGTTTCCTTTTCTGTTTCTTCAGGAGTTTTGCCCAGTATAGATGAGAGATTATTTAGAAATCTCCAGGTTGACCAGTTGTCTCACACCTTTAAGCAGGTGTGCGGTCATATTGAAATCTGAATGCCTCATTTCTCTTAGCACTTCTAGGAGTGATTTAGAAATAATTTCCATTATAGTAAAAACACATTTCATGGTTTCATCACTGCACTATATGCAGATAGTGAGTGTTTTGCATACTTCTGCAACAAGGTAAGTTACAGAGTTAATATAATAATTAATCTTTGTATTGTTGAGTGTTGAGAAACAATCATCTGATAACAGAAGTGGTCAAAAAGATGGCAAAATATATATATTCAGAATACATGGTTCAAGAGCCATACAGAAGACTTTAACTTAGGAAGAAGCTCAGATGTAAACTTCACAGATATGAATTTTCTATGCTATGTAACTTCTGAATAGAATTGTTTTTTGTAACTCCTTTGCATTGACATTTTTTCTCTCTCCCCTTTTTTTTTTTTTTTTTGAAGATGGCTCATTAAAAGTAAGAAAACAAATAAAAGTTTAAACTAGAACAAAAAAAAGTTCTAAGTAACAATTTAAGACAAAATTTTTAGTATCATAAACTATGTTTAAATTATCACATCATTTCTGAAATTACTTAAATTCTTATGGATTCTTCAACTGAAGATACTTTTTTTCCTAATTCTCCATACAAAAATTCCTAGTTCTATAGCAAAAAAAACCCAAAGGAGAACATAAACTTTAAGAAAATAAATACTTTTGCAGAATCAAGACAATTCATTAGAAATATTCTGATGTTCTAATGTGTTTGTGACATTTAAAATATATTTTAAATTAGAATTGATGCTAATTTTTGATGAATTTCCCCTTTCTCCATTGACATCTTTGAACTTAATCTGTACTATTTTGAGTATTCGTAGGTTGCAGTGAAGTCAATGGAACTTGCAATGCTGACCACACTTCCTTAAAGGGCTCTAAATCAGGACAAGAAACGAACTTTACGTTTGCTCCATAGACAAGATGTCTACACCTTGCTCCAGCAATATGTTCCAGAAGTAACTGAAACACAAGTCCCCTCCCCTGACATATGGAGTTGCTATTTGAATTAACTGTGATAGTAATTTAATTTGGAAACAATTAGGATATTTAATTTTGTTTCTTTTTATTAACCTCATGCCGCTTGTGACATGTTCTAAATTGCAAATGCACTGCATTTATAAACAAGTGGTTGAACACAGCTTTTATACTTTGTTGTACTTTGTCATTATCCCAAATCTATTTCAGGTGATATCATTGCATTTTGTGCTCCTATTCTTGCTGTAAGAAATCCTATAGCAGTTCTGAGCCATTTAGCAGTGATCACCAGTTTACACCCTCTTACAAAGCCAGAGAGATTAATTTTAAAATTAAAATTTCAACCTAACTCAGCTTTGCTTCTTTTCATTATTATTATTTGCAATAATACTGTACCTAGAAACAAGTCAAGACAGCTGGAAGATTTTATAACTCACACCTTAAATATTCCTACAGGCTTCAGCTGAGTTATGAGAAGAAAGAGAACTCAGTATTTTGAAAAGAGAAGTGGTGGATGAGACACAAGAATGGTATAATTCAGAGATGTAGTAATAATACAGAATGTCATCTGATCTTCCTGAACCTTTTAGGGGGTGCAAATTTAACCCTGGATTCTGAAATTGGATCTTCACAAACAAACTCCATGTCCATGTCTTTTGGGAGTTTCCATTAATGAAGTGCTCCTATTCAGAACATTAGTCTTTGCCTTTGCAAAGATCAGATTGCAGAACAAGGACAGTTCATTAAGAACTTTCATAGGCATGTACAGGCCATTTCAGATCCTGCAAGAACAACAAACATACATATACACACTCCCACAACCCCAGCACCTCTTCCTCCAACTAAAGAAGAAACAGCAATGAAAAAAACCCCAAAGTTTCTTTTGGTTATTTGAGTTTCGTGGAATTTTACTGGAATTTATTTACATTTTATTGGAATGCAATAAATACTAGATATGAAGTCACAGAACTTAGATCTAAAAAAGCGAACCAGTATCTGAATTTCAATTTCTCATGGAAACAATGTCCTTGGTTCTCATACGCAGTTCTAAAAAGTGCCTTCTAGTCCCTATACAGTTGTGGTTGAAAACTGTTCCCTCTTCCTTATTCACAGTCATTGAAGAGACCAGCAAGAATTCAGCAGAGTTCTGAAAGCTTATATTTTGGTCTGGGTACTTGTTGTTGTGACAAGAATTTGTTTTTCCTTAATGTCCAGGAGGAAGGATAAGACAAGAAGACAATGTCCTGAGAAGCTATTTCATTGGGTACTGCTTTCTCTTCAGGGTTCTTATGAATTTTATGAGAAATAAACTGGTATTGGCAAGTAATTACTCCTTCACGGGTACCATTTGCATTTAATACATACTGTTGGACAGGTAATGATTACCCCAGAAACTTCACTTACAGCTACATTAATTCTCCTAATCTTTTCTATATAGCATGCCTAAAGATTTTATTATCTTTTCATTAAACACACGAACATATGGAGGTAGGTACTTCCACAGGATGATACATCTCTGTTTTTTGAAGACACTAATTTTTCCCCATGGACAACACAAATTTCTAGGAAGGCTAGACTCACAAGTAAACACTTTAGGGTTATGTATATAAATTGGGTAAGAGTAATCTGAACCTCTGGAAGCAATCTTTAAAAGCAAAAGCAAAATATAAAATCTGTCTTTTCTATGGTTGGGTTACTAATTCATATCTAAATCTTATTTTTATCTTTTTATTTGTTTTTCTTTTAATTAAAAAATACAAATACTGCTAAACACATTAAGAAGCAAAGTTTTAACTGTATCTCTATTGTGTATGTTCCTTTCATACAGTATTTGCTATTTCGTATCAGTCATCTTTAAAGTATGTGAGGAAATGTTCAAACATCTTCTAAAGGATATTCAGTATCAGATGCATTGTTTAAAACCAAGACATGTAACAAGAAATAATACAGCAGCATGGGTTTTGTTTTGTTTTGATTGGGGTTTTCTGGCACTGAACTCTCTAAATATATTTGATGTTGGCCTTGCAGAAATACTGGCTAGTTGTCAGATATTTTATTTTAAAGGAAGGTTAACTCTGTGAAAAATGAAGGGCTCAACTCAGCAGAAAATTCTAATTGAATGAACAAATTCATTTTCCATGCATACCGTATTAGTTTACTATAGACTTTATAAACTAAATTCTTCCAAAAATATAAATGAGTCAGAGGCTACGTAATTCAAATTGAGACAAGGATTTAAACATTTGTCACAACGGTAGATTTAAAACATGCATCTAAATAAAAGCATAATTATAGTCTGATGCACAAAAATTATCACAAAAATAAAAGAAGTATAAAAATAGGAATGTATTATGCATTAGTATGATATATTTGCACAGCAAATGAGAGGAATTTCAGAGTCATGTTACTAAGAAGGAGTTACGAGAGTCTTTTTACATAATTCATCAATGTGCAATACATTCTGTTTTTAAACAGGGAGACAAACACAACACTAAAGTGTAAGACTTTAAATGCAAGTTAAAAGCTTATAGCAAAATATTTTATTTCTTAGTAGCCTATTTTGGTTCTATTGTATGATTATGACACAGTCATCAAGTAAAGAAATATATTTTCTGAGTAAGCTGAATCTGGTTAGCCTGGTTTTTTTCCCTTTACTTAAGATATGATGTGATACTTGAAGGATGTGTTAAACTGTGTATATGGCCTGCTTCACTTGGAGCAAAATCCCATTATATCTGTGTAGAAACAAATATGGTTTCATAGGAAAAATCTCTAGATTGGAGCTTTCTGCATAAGTGAGTACAGGTCAGGCCAAGCCACAGGACTCAGCAACATGGGCTACTAGAAGTCATAGGAACTAGATGTTTATTTAATATTTTTTTCTCAGTTATAAGAAGTGTTTTGGTTTTGTCTTTGATGTATTATAGAAAGACTGAAACAATTTCAGTGTAGTATCCTATTTATCTCATTTTTACACTCAGACTTAACTCCGTGATTGCCCCCAGAAAACATTATTTTTGCATATTTCCAATTCCAGAAAGTAATATACCTGCATTCACAAGACGGTACATGCTAGAACTGAAAAAGTCACACCACTGGAAAACACATCCATTACTGTTTTCCCTAGACAGAAGTGCAACTGTCTGGGGTTTTTTTCCCAGAAGCTGGTGGTTCAACAAACCATGTACTCTTATTCCCCACACCCTTCACAATAAATAGTTGAATTTACTACTTTAGGCTTGCAAAAATTAGAAGTTTTAATCAAGATGCACAGTACTATATATTACAAATCCATTAAGATATATGATTTTAAAAAAATTACATTAGAGTACATCATATAATAAACCTGATTGAATGCTGTTCAAATAGATTTAACCAATGCTTTTAAGGATCTATCTGCAGAGTTATATTATTGCATAGGGAGAAAGTACAATTGCAAGAATAAAAAATAACTAGTGTAAAAGATCCTTCGCACTGTGAATCAGTTTATTTGCATATATTCATTGGGTGTTATTTTCCAATGAATAGGATTTCACTTAAACAAAATCCAGAATGTCCATTTTGCAAAGAAAATCTGTATATTATTGCTAATAAAGTATAACATAACCCTCAAAAAATCCCCAACAAACAAACAAAAAACAACCAACCAAAAAAACCCCAATCCAAAACTATCCTGATTTTTTTCCCACAGTTTTTAGCACAAATTTTCTCCCTCCACAGCGTTTCTTCTGAATCTACTGGGTTTGTATTTGCACATGAAAGTTGTATTTGAACATGGTGTTTGGATTGTGGTGCTTTGCTGTGAAGTGACAAAATCCTGACTATATTGTTTTCCTTTTATGCTGTTGCAATGATTTAGTTTACATTTCCAACAACAGAAGTGGAATTGAGAAACACATAAAGGCAATCAGACTTAAGATCCTATTTATTCTGATAATCCTTAGTCAGCAGGTAGTTGCTAACCTACTCACTGTTTCATAAATGAATTCTTTGAAATAAATATCTCTCAGTGGTATTTCAAATGTCTTTTCTGTACTCAATCAGTAACTCAGCTATTTTTTGTATTGTTGGTTCTTTCTAGACTGTTTTGGGTAACATTAATAGTAGTTAGAATCCTCTCATTTGACTTTTGTGTTTGACAAAAACAAATGGTTTAGGTGATGAATTAATAAATTAATTTCTTGAAATTATATTGGTTGATATATAGTAGGAGTCTTTCCTTGCAGAATGTCTTTAAAAAGGAAGAAAAACTATAATTTATGTTTGATTTAAGTTAGAATTTTTGTAATTTAGAAGAAGTTTACTTAACTTCACAAAGATAAAATCTAACTTACATCAGTAGAAAGAAGTGTTGTCCCTCCTAAATACAATGGTAACTTGGACTGAACATGCAAGCCATAGGTAAATATGCTCCTGTATTCTGACTTCATTTAAAGTTTAATTACTTTTTCAAGTAAATTGATATAATGAGAAGCTTTAATAGCTTACATTATTAAATCTAGAATTGCTAATCTGTAGATGGGCTGTTGCAAATACCACTTGGGAATTTGCTCTCTTAGAGATATAGCTGCAAACAGAGCTGAAATACAGCAAGTTTTCTTTCTTAAACTTGTTTTCCGTTAAAAATTACAATACAAAAAAATCACTTTTTTTTGTTAAATAGACTTTTTTTTTTTCCTACTTCTCTCCAGATCTAGACATCTTCTTAATTATCTTTAAGAGGGTTTCCTGTGGCATATTTACAGTGTTGATAATTTCATTCTGGTTTTGTGTTGATCGTAGGCTGCAGTTATCTAAAACTTTTCTAAAAATAGAATTAAATTTCATTGTTAAATATTGAAAGCATTACTGGTAGATTATTCATAAAAAATCCTAATGTTTATGGACATCCAGAATATCAATAATTTCACATAGGAAGGTATCATACATATTATATGAGAAGCAAAAAATAAATATTTAAAATTGATTGAATGATGCAGAATATTAATAATGGATTACATCACAAAGCTTCTCATCATATGAGTTATTTCTGCCCAGGTCAATAGGAAACAGACATTGTTGCCATATAAGAGTTACTGGTTTTTTTTTTTTTTTTCCTAGTCTGGACTTTAGAAACTTAGTAGGAAAACTTCCATTGGCATCAGAGTTTCAGGACAAGGGTTACATTTTAATTTATACTGAGCTTTGAGAATAGAAAATGGCTTCCTAAAACTGAGTATATTTAGGTAACAGTTGTGGTAGATCTCTTAAAGATGAAAACCCTCTCTCTTGCCAGATGTAAAAGTAACAAGAATCTCTCTGTGATATAGCTTTCCTTTTATCTGATGATCAGATTTATTTTTTAAACAACCTTCTGAAATAGAAATTTAAATAATTGCTTCACGTTCAATTTTATTTCAGGGAAAAGGAAATAATGCATCAACTAAAAAAATCTTTTAATGTAGATCTTTGAGAAACCATTTAAGCAACTCCATCATCATTTTTAAATACCAGAGAACATCTGGGCGTTCTCCTCAACCACAGAAAAGGCAAGACCAGAAAGGTCATAGCTTTTCTCTACATTAGTTGCCTCTTCAAAACCAGAAAAGAATTGTTTTCTCTAATTTCACGTTCCAGAAGTGTTTACTTTAGTAAATTCAAATTTATCCCAAAATAATCCATACCAGAAATAATTTTTAACTCCCTTCCTTTTTCTTCTAATCCTTCCTTATATCAGCAAACTCCCCATACACAAGACACCAGATTATTTTGTAGATAATGAGGCTGCATATTTAATAATTTTTCTAAAACAATTTGGCAGAAAGGTAAAGAATGCTAGTAACAGTAAAAGACTTTAGTATTTTTATTAGGGAATATTCAAGTTCTAGGAACATTTACAGAGTTACAGACAATACTTTCAGACTGGTAACTTAAAAGTAGAAGAAATTCCCTCATTATTTCAACAGCTTTCATTTGAAATATTATTCTGTTGCTAACATACACAGCAGGAAATAAAGAAAGGAGAACAGGCTTTCGAAAACAAATATTAAAACTAAATGTCTGTAGACTTACAGCAGATAGCAAACAAGCAAAATATATTAATGACCTTTGGTATAATCTGATAAACTATGACACAGCTGGAAACACTGAAGGAAGAACCCATAAACAAACCTTTTAGTAAATACAAATTCTGCTTAGAAGGGAAAGAAAAAGGAATGCTCTGAAAACCCATTAAAATTCACAGTATGAAGTGGTATAAAGAATTAAAAGGGACATCATAACACAGTAGTATAAAATCAGCATGTTATATGGGAAATTAATAGAGATAACATCAGCTGAATTTCTTTTCTAATGGGAAACTACATTCCAAAAATACTATCCAAAAAACTCATGAATATTATGATCTTAAGGTAGAAATGTTACCAAAACGCAGGTTTGGTTGAGGGATTTTTTTGGATTCCCATGTAAATGTCACTGAATTTAATCAGATATTTGTCATCATTGGACAAGTTATTGGATGGTATATTCAAATTATGTCAATTTTTTCAGAAAATTATAGTTTACTCTGGAAAATATTTGCACGAAACAACAAGAAGTTAGGGAATTTACTCAAAAGTTGGTGTTGAAATAGGGAACCTTGTGACACCTAATTTTATTTCTAATAATTTTAACCTTTACTTTGGATTTATTTTATTATATATTTTCCGATGTAATTCTAAACCTTGCAATGTGTGTACTCATACGTGTCTAGACAGAACTTCAGGGAAAAAGGTTACAAATACAACAGTAATCTATTTCTACATATTCTGTCTCAGTGGATTCATAATGTCTTTAAACTTAATTGTGTTTCTGCTGTTCACCATATGCAGAATACATCTGTGTCCCACCACAGAGACTAGCACAGACCTAGTCAAGTTAGTTTACACATCACAAGCAATGCAGCCATATTAATTTTGGGATTAATGTGCTGTATTTATTTGTGAAGCAAGGTATCTCTTTCATGCTATCCATTGTGTCCTATAGCCTTTGGTTACTGCTTTAGGGCCCACTACTTAGAATCATAGAATCAGCCAGGTTGGGAAAGACCTCCAAGATCATCAAGTCCAACCCTTGATCCAACATCACCGCGGTTATTAGACCATGACACTAAGTGCCACATCCAGTCTCTTCTTAAAAACCTCCAGGGATGGTGAATCCACCATCTCCCTGGCAGCCCATTCCAATGTCTGGTTACTCTCCCTGTAGAAAATTTCTTCCTAATATCCAACCTAAACTTCTCCTGGCAGAGCTTAAGGCCATGCCCTCTTGTCCTACTGCTAATTACCTGGGAGAAGAGACCAAGTCCCACCTGGCTACAACCTCTTTTCAGGTAGTTGTAGAGAGTGATGAGGTCTTCCCTGAGCCTCCTCTTCTCCAGACCAAACAATCAGACCTTGACTTCAGCCTAATGCAGCCTAAGAAATAATTTCCAACATTCGAAATTAAGGTGGTCGTTCCAGATTTAATCCCAAGATTTCCTGAGCAGAGCTGTACTTCGTTGCAACAGGAGCACAGCAAATTTAGTGCCAGGATACACCAGACTAACTGCTTATCATACTTTGGAGTCAGTATGTGCATTCACAGTAGCTGTCAGTCCAGTATCCTTGGCCATTCAGCAGCGTGCTGCTGCTAACCTGAAAACACATCCAGATATCCTGTGGAAATGCCTAAAATCATTGTTTATCTATTGGGTATTAGAACATACATACACTGGCCAGTTGAGCTGGTGATAAATAGTACCTTATACATGAAAAAGTTGAAATGGCAAGATTAAAACAATGAAAGCTGCAAAAGAATTGGGTCAAGGAGTTTTCTAGTTTCTGCTACTGATTTTTATACTGAGCAGAGAAAAAGAAGAGCTTTCCAAAAATTCTTCCTAAAACACAAAATGGTAGATGATAGAGAGACAGAGAGAGAGAGAGAAAAAAAAAAAGAGAGAGAGAGAAAGGGAGGGAGAGAGAGAGATTATGAAGACTTGGACATTTCCCTCCAGGGAAAAACTAAAAGAAGAAGTCTCAACTTTCTGGGTGATATAGTAGTTGTGAAATAGTCTCTCTTGCGTCAGCAATACAATAATATCAAAGCAAACACCAAGCTCTCTTCAGTTCTTGTCCTCCACAGAAAATTCCAGGTAGCAGATCATGGCCAGATATACTCATCTACAAGCTGGGACTGGAAGCATTTCTGACAACAGTCAGAATTATACAAAGTGCAAACTGCTTATAAAATGCCCATACACACTTGCCCTGTGTATAACCATTTGGTCCCTTTTGCTAGGAGAAGGATTAAATTAGCTCTTTCATCAAGCCTTACTGTCAGGGTGGGGTTTTAGAGCACCACTGTACTTTACATTTCTGATCAGATAGTCCATGGTATATACAGTTTATATGTTCTTCATGTTGTCCTTCTGAGCTATCTACAAAACAATGTTTTGTGATGGTGTGACTTCAGAGTGAGTACCGTACCTGCTAGGTAGAGGATTGCACAGCATCACATGCACTGAATTTTATGCATAATCTCTAATGCATAAATAGTAAGATCTCCTGGGACTTGTTTTCTTTTCTAGTCCTCATCAGAAACACCAAATAAATCTTTAAATATCCCACCTGCTTTGAGTGATGCTTTTAAGTGCATGCAGATGTGTGTGCATGTGTGATCATTCATGTCTATAAGTATATATAAACATGCGTACATACATGTATACACTTACACATTCCTTATGGGGTGGACTTTTACTTTCAGCTTTGCCTTTGATAGGGACGACCATTATCATAAATTGGCAGAACTAAGAAAAAATCAACAGGAACAATGGGCTTATGACAGCTGAAGAGCTGGCCTTACATTCAGATTTTGAAGAAATCATATTAATCCTTTTGGTAAAAGGTAGAATCGACCACTGAAGAAATTTTTAGGCTTACTTGGTATGATTGAAAAATGTGAAAGTACATTTGCTCATCACACTTCCTGTGCCACTACCTGTGTAACTGGTGGTTAAGATCCCAGACAAGCCTGTCTAGTAAGACTGGAGATAATCGTTGATCTCCCCCTTTCAGAGGGTCTCAGTGGAAACAGTCATTCACTCACTGGAACTGTATTGGAAAAAGACAGCCTAAATCTTAGCAATACATAACTGAAGGCTTTCCCTAAAAACTCAATTCTGCTCCAGTTTACAATCTTTCAATCAATTTCTGTTCCAAATAAGTTTGAATTACTGCTGGCTGCATTATGAAAGATAAATTAGGAATACTTGATTCAAATCAGTGAATTATTCTACATGGACAAGTTGTTTCCATATTCTGTGAACAGTGTGGGTAGAATAAAATTAATTTAATTCCTGTGAGAGACATCAGGATTGAGAAAAAATTTAGTGAATATTTGGGCAAAATACATTTTGTAAATATGCTGTTATAAAATGTATTTAATTCTGTAATAGAATCCAAATACATCTCATTCTGTGAGGCTCATCTGCTTCTTCTCCTATCAATCTGTCAAACCATTTCCACTAGTTCTGCAAAGAACTTCATTGGTTATTTTGTATCAATTTATTATTTTCCATCATAACTGATTTTTTCTTAGTATTAATTTCATTATTTTATTATAACAAATACCTTCTTTCTTCCTTTCCTCTGATATTGAAAGAAAAATTAAAGGAAAAGTTTACTCTTTAGAACAAACTTTCTCAACTTTTAACTTTTGGATGACTACCTAAAAAGATCATTATTAAAGAAATTTTACTTTACTTTTAATGATGAAACTGATTAAATTACTTTACTGACATTTTTAGGTATGTTTTGGAATGCCTTGTCTTGTCTTCTCTTATCAAAGGTTAAAGCTCTAAGTTCTCAATAAGAAATGAGTTACTATCAGGAGGACTCACAGAGGAAGAGGGATAAGTGCTACCAAATACAAGCAATGAGACATGTAGACACAATTGAATTTTGATTTTTTTTTCTGAATTTCTTTATATATGCCATCAAACCACTATTTAGACAGCTTTTAGTGTCTTAATTGCATTTTCAAGACTACCAGGGTTTTCATAGCTGGGAGTCTGGAGAAAGGAAGGCAGGGGCTGTGATTATTCTAGTTTTCCGTCATCCTATAGTTTATCTCGGTGTTACATTCTTAGTATTTATTTAACTCCTTTTTTTCTTTGCCTCCAGTAGAAAAATTGTACTGAGAGAAGTTATCCCACTGTTAAGGCAAAAAAAAAAAAAAAACACCACCAAAAAAACCACCACGACCAAAAAGCAAACAAACAAAAAATCCTGAAAAATCTCATACACAATTTTTTCCTATGTCGCCTTAAATCATTTTATGTTTTATTTTTCTGGGTTTTTTTTCTTAAGTTTTTGAACATACCCATCTGAAATAGTCTTATTTTCTAGAGGTGTACTTAAGCTAAACTTGAATCATTCCTTGGTCAAATGAGGGGAAAGCCTAAATATTACTTTCTCTATATTTTGATATCCCAATTTATTGTAGTCTGTGAGAAGAGTTAGAGTCTGAGTCAGAGGCTTTACAATCTAATAAGAATTAAGAAGAGAGGAAAAATTATGAAGGAAGCATATGAACAACCTCAAGTAGTATGTATTTTCTCTCTGTGGATAAAAAAGGAAAATAAAAAATTAGTTTTAGCAATATTATCATTGCTAATGGTAATGCATACATCTCTGTGGGATTCAACAGAACTGTAGTAACTCACATCAGTTAATCAGAATCTAATTTCTTCTATTGCCACACACTTTGTACACTTTGTACTTTAAAGTAGATCTGTTTGATCTGTGAATTTCTGGTCTGAAGCTAAAGTATTTAGATTTGAAAAAGAATTTGTAGAGAGGGACTGGGGGCATCACATGTTGCTTTCAGCTGGTCTGTTTGCCACCAACTGGACAGAGATTTTAGACCTAGAAAGAAATGAATGGCCAACAAAGTTTCTCAAAGAAAGAATGAAATTTTTTTATTTGAGGAGTTCTTCTTATTTATTTATCTATTTATTTATTTGCTTGTTTGTTTGTTTATTTGAATTTAATATATGCATCACTGTTTACAAACCTGAGAGAAACTGACTTCAGTGGAATTTATATAGACCACTGTGTATGTAGATGTAGGTTTCTTTATAATCCCCTCTTTTACAGCATGTAATTTGCAATGCATATGTAATGGGTTTTTCTAAAGAAGCTTTTCAGTGCATTCCTTCGACTGTCAGTTGTCACATCCTCTGCTGGTTTTGGTTGGGGAAGAGCTAATTTTCTTCACTGTGTTTTTGTTATTGCTGAGCAAGGCCTTTTCTGCTTTTCCTACTGCTACACTGGCAAAGAGGCTGGGGTGCATGGGCAGTTGGGAGGAGACAGAGCTGGGACAGGTGACTCACTGACCAAAGGGATACTCCATACCATATGACATCATGCTCAGCATACAAAGTGGGGGGAAGAAGGAGGAAACGTTTGGAGCAATGGCATTTGTCTTTCCAAGTCACTCTTATGCACAATGGAACCCTGGCCTCCTGGAGATGGTTGAACACCTGCCTGCCCCATGGGACGCAGAGATTTAATTCCTTGGTTTTGTTTTGCTTATGTATGCACTTTTATTTTCCCTATTAAACTGTCTTTGCCTCAAGCCATTAGTTTTCTCACTTTTGCCGAGGCCGGTCAGCAAGCTCAGAGTAGAGCTCAGGCAGGGTAGAGCAAGGAGGGAGGGAGAACACTGCCTGCAGGAGGCATGGCTGGTGGCCAACAGGAACGCCCTTCATCAGTGCCTGGTGGGAATGGCAGATCAGATATGTGGTTACCTGTGACTCGCGAGGAGATGGATCACCAGCAGTAATATTCAGGAAGGTTGTGTAACCTTGGAAGGTTTCAACATTATTGTTAGGCAAGAACTCCAAGAGGGATGAAACTGGAAGAGGAGACTGGGTTGACAGTTGGACTTGATGATTCTAAAAGTCTTTTCCAACCATAATGATTCTATGATTTTGATTTTCTCTTCAGTCCTGCTGGTGGGGGAGTGAGTAGTTGTGTGGTGCTTGGCTGCTGACTGGGGCTAAACCACAACATATGCCTTTTGAAAAAAAAAAGAGCTTTAGAGGTTAAACCAGATGGGCCGACTGATTTTATTGTACCTGTCTACAGGTACAGGGAGCAGATGAGTAACGACCATATGGGCACACAATATCCATTATGGAGAAGTGAAGGTTTGTCAAATAGAGACATTAAAGGGAGATGAAAAGGGGGCGTTAAAATTTAGGTTTTTGCCTAGAACTGTGGCTTTGAAGTGCAGAACGCCCACGTTTTATTTCTTTGTCCCTGATGATAACCTGCTCCAGATGCCATCCAGCAAGCATCTGGAGGTGGCTGTCATTCATAAGAATTGTGGTAATTATTTGCTTCAGCTCAGGAGATTAACTTCTTTCTCTACTACAAGCCTCTTCTGAAAGTCTTTTAATGGAAATATGGGTGGTAAAGGCTAATCCTAAAACTAGGTTTAAGCTCAGGTCACTTTACCTGCTTGTGGTATATCTCCGTCTCTTCCATATGGAGTATATTACGGTCATCTGAACCTGTCTCCATGAAAAGAGAGAAAGGTGTCACTAAAATTGTCTTCTGGAAATCCCTTTGAGTCCTGGCACATATTATGCTGAAATGTAAGAATAGAAAATACCTGAAGTACTAAAAAAAGCAAAAGTTGATTAAAAACAACAAAAAAAAAAGAGGTTAAAAATACGAACTATGCTAAACTTTCATTGGGATCTGCCAGGAATCAGACAGTATTTGCACAAGTGCAAACACTTACAGCTCTGTTGGGCAATATGGGGATAAGAAATACACAGTGACAGAGGTCACTGAACAGTCATCATCCTTATTAAACAGAGCAACTCAGGCTGGAGGTTTTCAGCCAGAGTTCATTGAGCACAAGTTCTTCTGTTCAGGTTAGATTGCTGTTTTCCAGCAAGTACTCGCTTAAAGGTTGTTCTCATTTGAGTGAAGAACAGAGAAATTTTTAATATTTTTTTATCTGAACTTGTCTCCTGTGCCTTTGTCCTTAGAACACTTCAGTTCACACAGATATTTCACCTTGCTTTGGAGGACTAAGAAAGGCGATTTCCTGGCAGATTTGCTTAGAAATATCTGGCAAAACACAGATTTTTATTTTTTTTTAATCATCACAGACTAGAGAAAAAGACCTTGGTGGAAAATGTGTCATTAACTTTTATTGTCTGCTTGTTTGTTATAACTCTGCTCTCCTTCAGGCTCCTGCAAAATCTGAGTGACCAAAAAAATGTTACTTTTGAGATTTGACAGAGTTTGCACTAAAATGTAAAAGAGTATGCCAGGAAAAGGTATTTAATAAAGGTCTTCAACTACCTAATTAGTGATCATAGAGAAGTCAAGTCCAAACTCTTCTCAGAAATGCACACTAGAAGGAGGAAAGACAATGAACACAAGCTGCAGCAAAGGAATTTCCTTGCAGATATGTGACAGTGACATTGGCAAAGCAGTGGAATAAGTTGAAACCAGCTTGCTCAGAGAGGCTGTCTTTTTGAGGAAATTGAATATTTGAGTAGACAAGATCCTCAGTAGCATCATTTAAGTCTGAGATATACCTTTTGTTCAGCCAATACTGAGGACCCTACCAACCAAAATTATTGCCTAATTTTAAAACTAAGAAAGTACATCTATTGAAGAGAATTGCTGAACTTTTCAATAACAATAACTGATACAAAACCATGATTAAATATTTCCTACTGTAAAGTTGCAAAAGGAGATGAAAAGGAAATATTGAGAATGAGAACATGAAAAACCTAAGGCAAAGATCTGTTATACTGGAATTAAAAACAGACTACACTCTTTTAAGTTTACTTTCTTGTTTATTTTGTTTTTCTTTCAGTCTTCTTGGACATTAGTATTCTTTAATTATCTTCACCAGTTGTTTTCTTTCTGTTAGATGGCACTTTTAAACATTCATAAAAAATACATCTATGAAAAATCTTCCTTGGGAGACCAATTCTTGCAGTATTCTGCACACATAACCTACCAACATTATTGACTGAACTTCGTATGTCCTTACAGATTTTCCAAAATCAGGATTGTTTAAGATTTAATATTTTTACCTCACTACTCAGAAGGGTGTTACACTAGCAAATGGGCATTACAGTGCAGTAGGATCAAATGTTTTCTGCAAACTGCTGCCTCTGCCAGCATGTGTTTTAAATAAAAGTTACCATAGGTCCCACACCATATCTATTTTCTTTTACTTAATTCTGTTGTAATAGTTATTCTATCCAAATTTCATCTCCCAGCAATAAATGTAAAACTTAATTTAAGCTATACCAATTAGATCTGGATTTGTGATTTTATCTCCTAGTTATACATTTAATAGTTGTTTTAAGCTACACAAATTGCTTTAGATCCTGGAAATGGAGGGGGTGTGATCCCGATAAATCATACAGAGTTTCAGATGAAGTGCAAATGTGCTTGGTTAGGAGTTGCTGTTACTCAGGTTCCCTATGGTTTTCTTTACACTAGTAATTGAGCAAATTACGGGTCCAGTCCTATAAACTCTCAGCAGATGGAACTTCTGTTTCCAATAGAAGCTACAGTTGAGAGGGGTTTGCTCCTGATGCTGGGGCCAGCTAAAACTGAGGGGCTGGGAGAGGGGAGGAGAGGTAGCATACAGCAGCTCTGTCCAAAGAGCAGACTGAAGAGGATGGCCAGTCTTTCACAGCTTTGTGTTTTTGCCTTTTCTTCTTGCCTTGGTGAGGGAGCGAAAGAGACTGAGTAGTTTTACTTTTTACTCTCCTCATTGTGCTGTTTGTCTTGATCTTCTGGCTAATACATGAATGACCTAGACTTCATCTTCCCTCTGCTGTGTCATGGGATTTGTAGCATTCCAACTTCTGACTGAAATCACAACAGAGAAATTCCAGAGGTTTGAAGAAAAGAACCTCTTAACAGGACTGAGTGCCATATTGAAACAGTTTTGAAGAAATACACTTTAGAAATGTGTCTAGCAGGCAGGACAGTACCTCAGGTTGTCTGCATGCTTTGTTTTGTTCATGCTACCCTAATATCTGCTGACAAACCTGTTCCTTACACCGATGGATAATTTCAGTTCAAGTTCATTAGACACCTTTCTAGATCAGTGTTACACTCTAGATTTTAAGCCATATGCTGCCCAAAGAGATTACATTTTATTTAAGACTTTTTGAAGTCTTTCAAAAGAGTTTGGTTCATTATAACCTTGAATTAGCATCCAGAGAAAGAGTCACACACTCTTCTCTAAGAGAAATTCTTTTAATTTAGTGAGAAAAGTAAGATATTTTGGCAAAAGGTTTTACAAGAGTGAAATAAACCAAGAAAAAATATTTCACTAAAACAGCAGAAAGACCCATTCCACTGAAAACACTCACTGAAATCAATCAATATACTGGCTACAGGGCCTTCAGCCATGCCATGTGCTCTGCATGGGCAAAGCCATGTCAGCTGTAGGCTTTCCAGTTCTGCCATGTGCTCTCAGCAGGCCTTTCCATGCACCTGCACGTCCAGGCCCAGTCCTTCCCCCCTGCCACGCACATGCTCACAGTGAGTTCTGACCCATATCAATAATTCAGTGAGATTTGGATTGAGTATCTCACAACTGGGAGGAGCTGTTGACTCCCTCCAAGGCAGGGAGGCCCTGCAGAGAGACCTTGACAAATCAGGGGATTGGGCTATCACCAACCATATGAAGTTCAACAAGGGAAAGTGCAGGATTCTGCACCTGGGGTGGGGCAACCCTGGGTGTTTGTACAGACTGGGCAATAGGATGGTGGAAAGCAGTGCCACAGAGAGGGACCTGGGGGTCCTGGTTGACAGCAAGCTGAATATGAGTCAGCAGTGCCCTGGCAGCCAGGAGGACCAACCGTGTCCTGGGGGGCATCAGGCAAAGCATCACCAACCAGTCAAGGGAGGGGATTGTCCACCTCTGCTCTGCACTGGTGCGGCCTCACCTTGAATATTATGTGCAGTTTTGGGCACCACAATGTAAGAAAGATATTAAACTCTTAAAGAGCATCCAAAGGAGGGCAGTGAAGATGGGGCCTTGATGGGAAGCTGCATGAGGAGCAGCTGAGGGCACTTGGCCTGCTCAGCCTGGAGAAGAGGAGACTGAGGGGACACCTCATTGTAGTTACAACTTCCTCATGAGGGGGAGAAGGGAGGCAGACACTGTTCTCTTCTCTGTGGTGACCAGTGACAGGATCCAAGGGAGTGACCTGAAGCTGTGTCAGGGGAGGTTTAGGTTGGATATTAGAAAAAGGTTCTTCACCCGGAGTGTGGTTGGGCACTGGAATAGGTTCCCCAGGGAAGTAGTCACAGCACCAAGCCTGACAGAGTTCAAGAGGCATTTGGGTGATATTCTCAGGCACGTGAGTATCATCCCCACATGACTCTAGGGTTGGTCCTGTGCAGGGCTAAGGGTTGGACTTGACGATCCTTGTGGGTCCCTTACAACTCAGCATATTCTGTAATTCTGTGATAGCTTATCCCTTCATTCACATATATTTTGGTAGTAACACATCATTCGATAAAGGAGTTAGCTTGTTAACTTGAGCACACATAGTACAGGGATTCCAGCCATTCCCAGCTGAATCAATTAAGTAGCTTGTGATTCTTGTCAGATAGAGGGAGTTCTAATAACGCAATTTTAAATGGGATGCCAAAAGTGCATGCAAAAAGGAACTTGTAACCCTGCTACCAAAACTGGATTAAACAATTGTAAGATGTTGGTCGTGTTAGGTGATCATCTCTCATGTAATTTCTTAGCGCAGAGAGAGAGGAAGAACTTGCATTATGAGACTGCAGCAACTTGCACGTACCAGTCACCTACTAAGGGAGCTGGTTTGGGGAAAAGAAAAACTTTTTGCAGACAGGATTTTAAAATGTAAGTCAACAAACTGCTCCTCAAGGAAAACTCTGCTGAGAAAACTTTCCCAGAATTGGTTTTACAGGATCACAGAATATGCGGTTCTGGAAAGTCTGAGGACTCCCTTAAGTAGTTAATAGGAAAAGACCCTGGAGAACTAGCTGACAAACACAAGTTTCTATTTAGAATGAAATGATATTTGGAAAGCAAGTCTCATAAAAAAAACCCCAAGATATAGATACTGAGCCAATTCAGAAAAAGGATTTATAAGAGTATAAAAATTACCAGATTTTCTCTGCTCAGTTTTTATCTTTAACTGAAAATCAAACAATTCAATATGTCCCCAAATAAAACTGAAAAAAAAGATTCCACTGCCAAATGCAATAAAGAAAACTGCAAGTTGCATTCTTACTCATAAACTTTAACCTGCATGCTCATTTGTGGGTACATACGGCATGTCCTTATTTTTGTATTTCTCCCTCGAACTTATGCTAGTTAAGATGGGCTTAATTTATGTAAAACCACTCATAGAGCACAGTCCTTCTATAGCACACAGCGGTATTCAAGTGTAATGATACTATGAATGGTTGATGGCCATTCTTATATGCTGCAGATGTATACAAATGTTGGCAACCAGTATTTCATAGTTAAATAATAGTTAATTACCTCCTCATGAAACTTGCAGATCTCACTGAATTTTCTTCAGTGAAATTTATATACAGCAGTATAGTGTCACTGAATGACATGCTAACCAATATCTTTAAAATAATACAGGGCTTTCACAACTTGTTAGTAATATATTTCAAGAAGTAGTACAGTCAGCTTTAATGCACTTTATTTACAGTGTATTATCATTTATCATTTGCTTTCCCCTTCTTCCTACACTGAATCCATGATACTTAGGAACACTGCATGCCTTATCATCCTTATCATCCCTTACAGAGTTACTATTCCTCTGGACTTTTTTTCTCCCAGGAAGTATGACATTGCAGAAATGACCGGCTCTGCTATTGCTGAGAAACTTCTTGCAAGTTCTAGTGCCAAATATGTGAACAAAAGTGAGCAGAGATCTGCTCACAGAGAGCATGGCACACGTTCAGATCACGCAGTTAATTTTGAAACTATTTATCCTTTCTCTATATAGTTTGCATATGACTGCAGATAAATAAATCAGGACTATGCTAATGTATTTCTTTTGCTTTGAAAACATTTCTGCTCAACATTTCTGGTAAAATGTAGAAGATAGTGGGAGAAGAATCAGTTTTGCCTAATTTTATTGTTGCAGTAACCAAAACCCTTAGGCTCCCTTTTCATCTTGGAAAAGCAGGAGATGAAAACACAGGAGAGAGATGTCTTGCACCAAAGAGTACCAGCGTGCATCAGTGGTGAGGAGTTACAGTTTGTAGTTGCTTTTGGAAAGAGCATACCCTATACCTTAAATAAACAATGTTTTTCTGTTTCATTAAATTATACAAAAATGAGGTCTGTTCTTGAATCCTTGAAATAGATAGAATTTTTCCATTAGTATTACAAAGAGCGATATCAAGCCAAAATGAATATTTGGATGGATATTTACTGATCAGAACCTGGTGGAAACTTATGATGTGCAAAATATCACATTATCCTCTTTCTGGAACCACGCTTACATACAGTATAGCCTCACTGAAATAGGTGCAAACTAGGCAGAAAAAAATTACTTCAGGAAGTTAATTTCCTATATTTTGCCTGCATTATTGAAGACTTAAGAATCCAGCACCAAGCAGATTATTTTTTTGGCTGCTGTTCTATAAATGGAAACAGTAAAAAAAAATGCAGTTCACTGGTTGGGTACTTTTTTATGTGTGGTGTTGAACAGCCTGATGAATCGATAGGCCCTGCAGGAGATTAGATACATAACCAACAAATAGTGCAGAAGCAGCCAAGGGAACCAAGCAAATGAGGCAGAGATGAGAAAGGCCAAGGAAGCTAAAAGATTATGTTGGGATATCAGAGTGAAATAATGACAGTATCTCTAATAAAAGCAGAACTAGAAGTTATTTTGAGAATGTGAAAATGTTCTTACACAGAGATAAGTTAAAAATAAGCATGATCAATTTTGAATGCATTCAATTGTTTTACTTAAGAAACTGTTGAAGAAGTTCAATTGTTTTACTTAGAAAATAGTTTACAACAGCCTAAGCCAAAGCAAGAAATATAGGATCACTAATTTTTGAATTAAAGGAAAACTTACGTCTGGCAACCTATGATCTATGACAATTCATGATTTATGAGGTAATTTATAAAATCCCATATTTCAGTACAAGACAGTATCCTTTACTGGACGATAATGAACTAAATAAGGAAGTAAATATAGTGTATTTAAGCATCACAAATTTTCAGAGAAGAGACAAAGGTAAAGGTCAGGAAGAAGGAACAAGTAAGATTTTAGGAAATTTTTTTTTACCTATTATTGTAACTTTATATACAGCAAAATTAAAGAACGCCAAAGTTTTTGTGTAAGCAATGATGCCATATGACACTTGGTTTGCATTCTGTCATATTTTGCTGAGCTTCCTCTCAAAGCTTCTTATAAAGAAGTAAGAGCTTGATATCATAACAATCATATATCCTTGCAAGGGAGTGCAGATAAGGACAAATATCTTGTATTGGGTCTAAGAAGAAGCTAGTGCTTTCAAAAAAATGCAGAGGCTTATGAATAACCACCTACTTTTATCCCAACGTTTCTTTTCTTTCTTTTTCCATTAACAGACTCTACTCAATGAATTTTTGGAAGTACCTTTGTGCAACAGTCTATTTCAGATAATTGGCACCCCATCATAGCTGCCAGCAGCCTGTGGTTTTACAAATATTCACATGCATGATTAGAATAAAATGATTACTTACTGAGCTGTGTCTCAGCTTAATGAGGCAGAAGTGTTTTGCTAAGGAGAGTGTGTTATGAGGAAGACCAAAACTCCTCTCTCTAAGCAATTGTAAATCCTAAATTAAGAGGCTCCAATTGAGAAAGTGTGGAGAAAGGAAAAATAACAGCCCTTTATTAAAGGGTTGTTGTTGGCAGAACAACAAAAGAACACAAAACAAAATCCCAACTGAACAATAATCCTATACCCAAAAATCCCCTTCAATAAAAAGTAAACAGCTCAGTTTGTGCTTTTTGGTGCAATTCTAACCACAGTCAGAAGGGGGCGCTGTTAGATCACTGGAGGTGCAGAGCCTGCAGTGCTCAGTATTGGGTGACAGGGGGCGCTGTTGGGCTCTGGTGGTCGCCATGTGGGGGCCCTTGGTGTGTTGAAGGAACCAAAATGGAGCCCTTCCCTCCCCCTCATCGGGAAGGGGAAAAAGGAGAAAGAAGGGTTCTTTCCAAAGGGGACTCACGCTGTCTGCAACTAGCCATGTGACTTCCCCCTTCTTGGCTGATGTGCACAAAAAACACGACCAAAAAACACGGGAGCCGGAGGAGGGAAAACAAAGGCGACTCTCTTCCCAAATAGTTCTTCTCAGATGAAGTCCAAGCATGTCTGCCCGGGGCAGGGGGGTGGCGGCAGAAACAGGGTGCCTGCAAGCAGGGGTCATGGGAAAAAAACCAAACAAACCACCGAGGTGGCCAGACTGAGAACAAAGCAGCCTCCCAGCTTTTCCAACCCACACCTTGACTCGGTTCAGGGAACAAGGAACTGAGCTTTTCCAGGAGAGGGAAAAGCAAAGAAAAGAAAAGAGGCTCCTCCCCCTCCCCACAGATTTTCCAGGGCCATCAGCCTGGAATGTCAAATCTGCTGGGCTGTTCTTTTGTGTTAGTCAAATACCCAAGGCAAAGCCACCCTGCCCATTCAAACATCCCTCCCACACAGTGTAGTAGGGGGAAGGGAAAATTCCCTGTTTAGTTTTTTTAGAACAAGTGAACCCATGACAGCTGTCCATTTTATAAATCTATCCAGATGATGACAATTCAGTTTTGGAGCCATTATTTTTTTAAAAATATGAATAAATTCCAGAGGAAAACAAAATTAAAAGATACTTTGTGAATTGTTNCAAGGAACTGAGCTTTTCCAGGAGAGGGAAAAGCAAAGAAAAGAAAAGAGGCTCCTCCCCCTCCCCACAGACTTTCCAGGGCCATCAGCCTGGAATGTCAAATCTGCTGGGCTGTTCTTTTGTGTTAGTCAAATACCCAAGGCAAAGCCACCCTGCCCATTCAAACATCCCTCCCACACAGTGTAGTAGGGGGAAGGGAAAATTCCCTGTTTAGTTTTTTTAGAACAAGTGAACCCATGACAGCTGTCCATTTTATAAATCTATCCAGATGATGACAATTCAGTTTTGGAGCCATTATTTTTTTAAAAATATGAATAAATTCCAGAGGAAAACAAAATTAAAAGATACTTTGTGAATTGTTGAGCTTTGATTTTTGTCATCATGTTCCTTTCCAGTTCAAAACCTAATTTTTTTTAAAGACTTTCATGTGCCTGTATAATGGCGTGGGATACAGATGATCTAAGAGTCCTATCTTCAATTGGTTTTATTTCTCTCTGAGTAAGGCAAAGCAAAGTTTTGAACAAAGTACCTCCTGATCTGACTTCTCAGATCTGACCCTGGGTGATTGTGAAGGGTTAAAGAGTTCAGATTTAGATGTCTAACTTTTAGCAGAGTTGAACTCTAACTTTCACTTTTTCTTTTGGTCTTCTTCTGAATGCAGATGTGCGAGTTTGTATTTCTCTATATACATTCTTAGTCACAGTTTTTATATAGCCAGTTTCAGAGCCTGGGAGATAGTCAGTGAATCTCAGAGAGACCAGTATTCTGGTTTATTGTATATTCAGGGTTGTGAAAGACAAAATTTATGACTAAAAATATTTTTATAAGGGAACCACATTTAACCTTAACCCCATGATTATTTGTGCACAGTGGGAAAGAAAATGTAAATATTACTCATATTACTTTGTTGGACAAACTAAATCAAGGTAGATAACTGACCATTTTTATGGACAATAGACATTTCTGAGTATCTTCAGAACACAGAGAAATAAACAGGTTTGTCAGCTGTGGGAGGTAAGTAGGCAGAAAATATGGCTGTATTTCAAATCCACAAATTCATGTGAGGTTCATATCCTCTTACATTTTTAAAGGCTTTAGTTTGTAAAGAAAACATCTGTACACCTTTCACTTGGGGATCCATGATCAAAATTAGAGATAGTTTAGCAATGTACACTCATTCCAGATGAACATGAATAGTTTGTTTTGACAAAACCAGTTGATGAGGACAATGAAGTAGATGTGATATATCTAGCTTTTATTAAAGCATTTGATATAGTATCAAATGAAATCCTGCTTATAAAATTAATTCAAGTCGGCATGGATATGAACACACACACAGAATGAAAACTTACTGAAGGACTGTAAGCAGTGCACTGATAAATGGCAATACATTGAGCTGAATTTACATCATGCAAATGAAATTCGGAGATAGTATTAAATTCATTTGGGAGGTGTTATGAAAACCTTCAAGGAAAGAGAATTAGTAACATGCACATAAAATATCAAAATGTTTCATAGTTCCATAAATTTTAAGACCAGCAGAAACTATAATGGTCATCTAGTCTGACCCCCTGCATACCACAGACCATAGAATTTTAACAAGTTTTTTTAATGTAATTTTAGGATGAACAAAGCCATCTATTTGAGAAATAAATCTATTCCTAATTTTAAAAATCCACATTTTAGAGAATTTATCATGACCCTAGGTAGGTTGTTTCAATGGCTAATTATTTTTATCATTACTAAAAAAACATTGCAGTTTATGTGAGGTTCAGAACAGAGGTGTTGCAACTGAATACATTTGAGAATATTTAACCTATAGTAAGGGTTTAAAAAAAAAAGAATTCTTGCCAAACACAGCCCTTGGGATGCTGAATAGTAGCTTCAATTGGAATTTGGCTTTTCCAGTGGCCACAGTGACTCATGAAGAGGGAACTTTGAGCTGCAGAGATAATGTCATAGACCAAATGTATGATTTCATTTGTGGTATATAGTTTTGTGGGAGTCACTGTTTGAATTCAAATTTTGGTACTTTGGAGCCAGTTGCATCTACGTTGTGGTTTTAGATTAGACAGGGGTGTACTTTGGAAACAATCTCTCTCTCATCCCCACTTAATTCTCTCTGGTGTGCATAGAGGAACAATATCAGAACACAAAAGTGGGTTCCTTTCACATAAATTTGGATGGTAAGATAGATGCAATCTCAAGGGTTTGGAATCTTCATAACCACAGTAATTCCAAAGTTATGCTTTAGAAAAAAATCCAGTGTGAACATCAGGTCCTCATCATCAACAGTTTTGCTGCACAGATTAATTCCTCTTGTACCACTCCAGCGGTAATGCAGAAATTGCTGCAGAAATATTGACTCTTGTTCACAGTTCCAAGAAAAATTAACTTTAGGGATTAACTTCAGTGATTCATTCATTTGAGGATTTTACACTTAATTAGCTTTTCGGCTTGTAAAAGAGGAGATATTGTCAAGTGAAGCTTCATACACCAACAATAGAGCAAGTATTATTTCAGGTGGTATTGGTGATTTAAGGTACCAAGAATGAAAGTTCAGGAGGGATATTTTGTTTGAATGTCTGTATAAACTTCCTGACAATGAGATGTGATTGTCAAAATGACTGCTAAGAAAAATGTGGCAGCAAAGTGTGTAGGGCAGTTAAAAGCTCATCTGAACAAGAAACATTGTAGGAAGCAATATTTCAGTGTCACAGAAACAGAGTGAATTACTAGTTGAAAGGGTTCTTTCCCTATCTGTGATTTACTTGAGTACATAGATTCATAATTAATTATTAATCTATTTCAACAAAGGGTGACAGGAAACTGTAATGGTTTAACCCCAGACAGCAACCAAACCCCATGCAGCCACTCTCTCATTCCCCTACCTGCAGGACTGGGGAGAGAATCAGAAAGGTAAAAGCCAGAAAACTCATGGGTTGAGACAAAGACAGTTTAATAGGGAAAGCAAAAGCCACACCTGTGAGCAAAGCAAAACTAAGGAAATAATTCACTGATTCCCATGGACAAGCAGGTGTTCAGCCATCTCCAGGAGAGAAGAGTTCCATTGTGCTTACCAGTTTCTTGTGAAGACAAATGTCATCGCTCCAAATGTAGCTCCCTTCTTCTTTCCTCCTTCTTCCCCTCACTTTTATATGCTGTGCATGATGTCATATAGTATGGAATATCCCTTTAGTCGGTGTGAGTCACCTGTACAGCTCCTCCCAACTTCCCATGCACCCCAGCCTCTTTACCAATGAGGTAAGAAAAGCAGAAAAGGCCTTGACTCTGTGTAAGCATTACTCAGTAATAATAAAAACATCTCTATATTATCAACCCCGTATTCAGCACAAATCCCAAACACAGCCCCATGCCAGGTACGGTAAAGAAAGTTAACTCTAACCCAGCCAAAACCAGTACAGTGGTTCATTTTGTTTAGACTATAATCTAATAAAGAAATTAGGTGCCTAAATTTTGGAATAACTAATCACATGTTAACTCATTTTTAGTTCCGTCTTTTTCCACTGCTGAGTTGTAACCTAAGATCAATAAATACCTGGATATGTCATACACTTGATATCTACTAGAATATTTTCTGTAGGATGAGACAGAATTATTCTAGAATGTGTCTATAACTGTCCATTATAGGTTCACCATTAAGATAATAGAACATCAAATGAGGCAAATCAATGCAAATATTTTGAGCCTTCATAAGAATTGACTCTCTGATTAATTCTCACTCCTCTTCCCATCGTCTTACTGAAAGTCACCTAACAAATGTCAGTAACAGGGGCAATAATATGAAGTGAAATGTTGAAGAGATTAAGGTATGAAGTAACACAGGATTCACTAGTGAAAGTAGAAGCAAAAAGACAGAACTGAATGGAGTGTTAAAAATATACCATTCTTTATACAATGTTAAAAAGAAAAAAAAAAAAAGAAATCTGATATTTTTCACCACCTGATAAATGAATTTTAAACAAACAACAACAAAAAAAAGTCTAGTCTGGTTCATTTTACCTCGTTTTAAACATCTGGACAACTTAGGTTTCTTTTTCAAACAGCTGAAAGAAATACACATTTCTAATGCTGCTGAAGCACAAGTCCAAAACCTGAAGTGAATTACTACTTAAAAATACCTGTTCCTTTTACAGGCTGCAAAAGCAATCTACCTTATTTAGAGAGATTTGCATTTTGCTGAATTAACTTTGACTTTAATAACAGCTAGATCAATGCAAAAAAAGCAACAAATGAGACAATTTTTTAGTTTTTTGGTGATGTTCACTAAGTAAATAATTGAAATATTGCAATAAAAAGAAATCTACATTTACCGGTTCTTGGGTTCAAATTTTGCAACAGCTGTGGGAATTCCTGCAGCTTTAAGGTAAGAAACTAACATTAAAGAATGGGAACCCTGGTGACACTTTCTTTGGATAGTATTATCTATGTTTCCATGTGATCTAATAACTATTTATATTCTTGCTGAAACAAGCTATCACCCTTTAAAATGTTGATAAGGTATGTAAACAAACATGACCAGTTAAGGAAAAATTACACAAACTACAGAGTTTTACGTTTTTACCTGCAATAGGTTCTATCATAATTAGAGATATTAGTGTTAATGTGAAAGTTTTATTATAGGTCTGCATTATATGAATATTTAAAATACTACTATATTTTCCCTGATTTTGGAATATCAGTTGCTAGAGTCTGGAACATTCTTGTCTTGTCTTGGTCAAAAGGTTCCTCACAGATAAATATTATTTAAGAAAATCTTTAATTACGGTATTTAATGAAAATAAGTTCCTGTTTTTACTGTGGAGTTTATTTTGTGAGTGTATATTTTGTTTCAATGTGATATTTTAAAGATGGCATTATGTGCATGAGATATCTTTCAGGCTTGTGATATATCTACTTTATTTACTGTATTTCTGAAATTCAGTCAGAAGTTTTGTAAACTTCAAGGATTCATCTTAGTTGACATTACTATGAACCGCTACCATGCTCTTGGTAGAGTGTACTGAAGGTCGTGCACTGCTTCTTAAAAAACAAGCAAAATCTGTGGTGTGCCATCCATTCATTTACTTTTAAGACAGTGTCTCAGTATACTTATCTATCACTCTCTTTAAGAAAATTAAATATACCTTGGTGATACTGTGTTAGCTTCTTCTACCCATGTCTTACAAAAGGATCTTAAAAAAAGATATTAGCTGCAGTAGTGAAATAGTTACAGTTTGGATTTTTTCTTGTTTTACCTAAGAGGAAATATTTTTAAGATTTTAATCTATTTTTACCAGAATGACTTTGAAACAACACAGTTGTCGTGGTTTAACTTATAATGAAGAATGGGGACAGACATATTCTAAAATAATTGGTTAAAACTAAAATTACTCAAGATGCATACATTACCTGAGAAGGAAGGCATAAATATCTTATTTGTACCATTCTAATTTGCAGATACCTACATATGTACTTTTGAGAGTTTTGAGGAAGCTGTAGCCTTCTTTGTACTGAACACTAAATGTACTAATAAATTAATAACTGACCTCTTCACAGTAAAGGTACTGAAATGGAAAATTACAGTGCAAAAGTAAAGAGAAGGGTATGTGGTTTTGTACTAGAGCCTTAACTTTGTTCCTCAGATTTATCACCTTTCATGTTTGTGTTTCACCACGATACAGACCATTCTGCCAAGACTCTCCCACCGAGTAACCCCAATGTCCACTAATGCATTAATAATCCACTTCCTTGTAAAATGATGTCAGACATTATACAATTAGGGACTACTGATGTTAAATGTCAACCATTTAATGGCTTTCATATTATGAAGACAATGATCTTTAACAAGAAATTAAGTGTGACTTTTTTGGAGAAATGTGAATCTCCTAGGTTTCTTTATAGATTTCCCTTCTCGTAGAACAAACAAGTTCCTTAAGAATAACTTTTTTTGTCTCAACTGAGTCCCAGTAGAAGCTAACTTCTGTTAATGCCACGTTTTCCTTTTCTGAGGTTCACATTTGTCCTGACTTCAAATTCAGAAGACCTTGCCTCAGGGATGGGCAAGGTCTTCCCTAGGAGAAAAATTCACTTAACTGACATGTTCAAAATTAGATGAAAATGTGTCAAAAACTTTCTCTACACTTCATACCTGTAAGACAAACCAAGACATGTTTTTGGGCAAGCCCTGCCTTTGTTTACTCCCAGAATTCCTCTCTCTTGTCTCTTGAAAAGTCGTACTTAGTTTCTACAAGTGTGATTCAAACTACAGCAGCTGTTTTCTTTGAAACAATCGGGGACATAAACTTGATCAGTGACATAAAGAATATTATCTGAAGAGTTTTAAAAGTTCACATAACACTACTCTTCTTTCTGCTGCTATGCAACATGCTTTCACATTAACCTGTTCTCTCTTTTGTGCAACCAGACTTATTATCACAGTCAGATTAGGTGAAAATAGTCCCAGTGAGGCTAAAGGGATAGAATACAGACAGTAGTTATTTGAACGCTGGTCTGTAGTTGGGGAATCACAAATGTGCAATTGCAAAAGGATTCAACATGGTCCAGATCACAGTGAAGGTGAATTAATCAAAATTAAATTACTGATGCAAGCACACCGGAGATCACTGAGGCTGAGATGATATATAGTTACTTGTAAAATACAGTAATGTGACCATAACTCTGACCTTATGCTCTTGTCAGTAAAGTGCCATGTTTTTCTTGACAATCAAAAATGTTTATTAACTTAATTCTAATATTTTGCAACAATTGGATAACATAAAGGAAGGAATGAAAATTTACTTTTTGTGCATTCCTTACTTGTGGATCTTAGATCCTCAAAATAAACTGAATTTCATGTTCAGATTCTTAATGAAACTCTCTGAGTTTCCTTGATTTTTGTAGTTTGTCCTTAACGTTATTTTTCTTGTTTAAGACTGATATGTATATAATGAAGCAAAAACAATAAGGGTGAGTTTTTGATGTGTAATGCTACGAAGAGGATTTTTTTTTTTTTTTTTGCATAAGACAAAATTTGGGTATTTTATATTTACTATTTATAGTAGGTACATTTGTTCCATGCTGCAAACAGCTAAAGAAGGTATAATCCAAAGGTTCAGGACTTAATCTAAGTTATATCTGCTCTACCAAAACCATATTTTGACAACTTGGCTAATTCACTTAGTCCAAGGAAACAAAGGCATTTTTGTGCTTAACTAGGAATGCAAATTCTAAGTTCTGACACACAAATACTGGTCAGAAGAGCAAGAACAATATGTACGGGAGACACATTACCTTAGTAAAAGCACAAAATAAAATGGCATGTTTAAAGTCCCATTTCTTTTCCTGTGATTAACTGCAAATTACAAGTTTGAGTGAAGTGGCCCTGTGAGACTTGGATCACAGCTATAAACCAAATAGTTACTTTGGGTGTAGATATCTAACTTAAAGATTCTTTTCAAAGTAAATGTTTCCAGCTATATTTACCAAAACACCACTTTGGGCTGAGTGGGATCAAACTGATGTCACATAGATATCAGAAGGAAATAAATTAGGCGAAGTTGTGATGACCTAGGAGAAGCACCAGTTGTACCAATATGAAAAAATCACTGAGATTTATGGATCCAGGAGACGGAATGGTCAGGTGCGTGTTTCCACAACACAGTATCATGGACTCCCAGAGTCCTAAAGCCTGCGTGAAACTGCTATGCTGTCAAGCACAGACTTTGTTATGAGCAAGAACTAGAAAGCAGAGCTTTTATAACTCACGGAAGCTCCTTCATGACATAATATGAAGTCTGGCTCCTCCATGCTCACTGTTTTGTAAAAACCATGAATCCTGGATTCCTGCTAGTACAGTGTAACATATATCCTAAAGATGGGATAAAGGATGTTGAATGGTGGCAGGGTGGTGAATGATGATCTCTGCCTTCCATGTCCGTTGGTCTCAGTGGTAGGTGAGAATGCTCTGGTACCATAATATTTGGGGCAATAAATTATTAGATTGAAAAGAACATCCCACCTCTTCTTTTTGGGAAGACACTGTGATCTTAAATTCAGTCTTATGTCTTATATTTGCCCTGCCCTAAGCATAATTAAATTTGTCAACTGCCCTAACAGACTTAATTTTGAAAAAATGTTTGATCCACAGGTTTTGTGTGGAGATATTTTTCAATAATAACACATTTTGGAAATTATATGAGAGTGCTAGATTAAACCAATTCTTTACACCTTTAATTTTAGTATTTTTATTTTCATTTTCTCAGTAAATTAATTGTGTATTAAATAATCATTGTAATGAAGAAAAAAAGAGAATAATTTCACTTAGTTTATTTTTTTCTGCATTCTGCATCTCACTTTCATGCATCAGTCCGAAGAGTATAGTTCTAGTTATTTAATGAATAACCTGAAAGGGAATGATTTCTCTACATGAACCACACACATAGCTAAAACTCCTCCTGTGACAGACTTTGAACTTACCTTGTTTTGGCTTTGTTCTTCAGGAACGCAAGCACATACACACACTCACACACACAAATATTTCACACACTAAAAAGAAAGTTATAATGGAAATAAGGAAGCTCCTTGGAGAGTTGGTCATTGTAAGATCTAGTGGATTAAGAATACTCAATTCCCAGTTCTTTAGAGAAGTATTTCTCAACCTAGGAGTGTTGCCTCCTGGAGAGGGGTGAAAGCAAATCCCTTAAAAAATTACTTTTTTTTCTTCCTTCCTCTTTGTTTTCAGTTGAAACTCAGCAAAGGCTAAGTCATAAAGGGTCACCATGAGATGAAAATGAGGAAGCAAGCAAGGAAAAAAATGAACCAAAGCACAATGACAGACAGAGATGACTACTTTGTGCCTTGCAATTTGTAATATCAAACTGTGTTTTGAGTCTATTTTGCCACCCTCTGTTGAAACTCAGGGACTGATTGCTAATTTCCTCTACATGTGAAGTTAACTAAAGAAGTTTAAAGTGTCTTACTGTAAAATCAGAGATGTGTGTTGTTATTTACTATATATTTAGACATAAAGGTGTATTCATTTCTCTCAAACAAAGATAGCATTAGATAAGCACAGAATTAAGCACTGCTGATTCCTATTTTAGTTGCTAATTTGTATTGACATTAAAAATTCCATTCAAAAAAGCTCCTTCCATTTTTTATAGCCTATCAGTAAGCCCATGCCTAAAAAGGTACATTTGAACATAGTAAAAGATGGCACTACGGAGGTTTTCATATTTATAGCTTGAAGGATTTCTGAGTGATGCGCTGTGATATGAAATTTCACTACATACTACTTTCCCTCAGTGAACAACACTGCTTTCCACATAAACCACATACGGTTTTCTCTTGTTTGTGAAAACATTCGTGCCAGTAACCCTGGAAGACGCATTAAAAATATGAAAATATTTATTACATGTTGAATTATTAAAGAATATGAAGATATCCTATAATTATTGAATATTCTCTACCCTTAATGATACCCATGGTGTGAGGATGGCATATGCTTACACTAGTGAACAAACAGCTCAACAGCAATCCTAAGAAATGTTTGGTACCAGACATACAGATATTTAAAGGAAAGGTTAAACCAAATAATAAAAAAAGTAATTTGATATTCACAGAGGCACCTGACATTCCCTGAAGGTGGTATGCACTTAACTCCTCTCTGCTTTACACCACTGTTTGTCTTCTTGGTTGAAAGGCCTAAATGAAGGACCACATAATCAGCAAAGATTCTTCTCCCATTCTACCTACCACAGCTATACTGTCTGTAACAGACTTCTGGTTTATCAGAGCGGTTTTGGAAGGACTAGATTTCAAAGAGATTTTTTCCCCCCAAAAAATAAGATATTTTTATGTGACTGTTCATTATTTTCATTTCTGTCTTTATCACATTCCTATTAAAGGGGGTAAGAATGGGTACAAGTGCTGCCCACCCACAGACCTCTCTGCAAACTTATGTTGATAGCAATACATTCTAAAATCTGCAAATTCTACTCAAATAAAAGGTATAACTAGCCTTGATTACTGCTTGTGCTGAAACACTTTCTTTTCCTTCCCAAATAGTCCCTGTATTACATATATTTATTCATAGTTTGTCTAGTGAGAAAGCATCTAAAATTAACAAACCTCAGAAACTGTGATGATTTCTTTAATAGTTTTGTGCATTTGTATTCATATGCATGCTTGTTCTGAATTCATGATCTTGGAAACAAAAGTTTCATGACCTAAGGGAGACTGAAGTTTATTAGTAACACTTCCTATGTATTTCAATAGGTGTCAACACAACTCTAAATTTTCATTTCACAAGCATGGTTGCAGAAACATTTGTATCCAGCCACTTACACCAGGATATACTGAACCTTTGATTCCCCTCAGAGTGAGGACTCTAAAAATAGTAATGAAAGGGTTTTTATAAAAACCTAACTGTAATAATTTATTCCTGTCTCCTCTTCCTTAAAAAAAAAAAAAAAAAAAAAAGAATATAAGTCAGTTGTATAGGATCAAAACTGCTTTCTTGGTGACTTATTCTAGGAAGACATAATATCTCACAAAACAAATTATACAATCTGGTGGATTAATAGGCGAGTTCTCAAGAACGTAGCAGATGAAGTTAAACAGAGGCTAGCAACTGAACCTAAAAGAGAACTGGTTTCATACAGGAATGGATGGGCAGATAACATTTATCTTAACTTGAGACTGGGAAACTTTTTTTGTATAAAAATATCTGAAGAATATGCTGAACTTGGAAGAAATGCAACGGAAACTAAATTTACATTAAAAACTAGAAGACCTTCCAGCCCATCCCTAAGTGATGATCAGCACCTCTAGTTTATATATTGAGCATGATGTTCTGTGGTATGGAATACCCCTTTGGCCAGTTCAGATCACAGGTTCTGTATGAGCTCCTTCCTGTCTTTTTGTGCACCTGCTCACTTGCAGAGCACAGGAAACTGAACGGTCTTTGACCTACGTTAAGCACTACTCGGGAACAACCGAAGTATCCTTCTGTTATCAACGTAATTCTCATACTAAGTCCAAAACATAGCACTGTACCAGCTATTAGGAAGAAAAATAACTCTATCCCCATTGAAACCAGGACACATCCTCTGCAATTTTCCCAGAGGAAAATAAAGACATTAACGCATTTAGAGATATTTGGGTCTGATAGAATGTGGCTATGGAAAACATTTAAAACTGTATTTTCAATAGGAAAATAGTGCTGCTGTTACCTATTAAAAACACATCATGTGGAAGAATGTGCAAAGCTGATCATGCATATTAAGACAAGACTTATTCCGTCTTTGGCATAAAGTCATGTTAGGAGCATGCTCGGGAGTGCGGTCACAGCAACTATTATGAAAAACTGTCAAGTAATGTGCATTTTAGGCAGCACTGCATAATGACAGGAAATCTTTAGGAAATAATTTGTCTCACTCTTTACTTGACTTGGAGTGTTAAGAAGCTACTGTATCTGATCAAAAGTTTAGACCAGCAACGTAGGTCACAAAAAAAAAATCTATGCTTCCACATGTGTAACCAGAAAACAGAAGGAAACGTGGACTTCCAGGAATAACACCATGTGTTTAATGTCTGTTTCAAGGAAGATAAAAATAAGATACAGTTTAAGCTAAATGAAAAGTTGCCTACAGATCATAATGTCAAATTGCCGTTCAGCTGAACGATCTTTGACCACAGGATGAAGCTGGATCAGAGGACGTTTAGGTTAGATACCAGGAAAAGGTTCTTCACCCAGAGGGTGTTTGGGCCCTGGAACAGGCTCCACAGGGAAGTGTTCAAAGGAACAAGGCTGACAGAGTTCAAGAAGCATTTGGTCCCACGGTGTGACCCTTGGTGTGTCCTGCACAGAGCCAGGAGTTGGACTTGATGATCCTGATGGGCCCCTTCCAACTTAGCATGTTCTATGATTCTATGATTTAAATATCTGTGTATAGAATATGTTTTGGCATTCAGGTATGGTTTTTTGTATTCTTTTTAGCTACTTTTAAATAATTTTTCTTTGACTTCTACTCTTATTGAACTGTTCTTATTTTTCTGTAGTCTTGTACTTTTATGAATAGAATAAATATACTCTCTTTTTTTTTGTGTCACTGTCTACTACTTTCAATTTGGACCTCTCTTTCAAGTCTTCTTAATTTTTCCATGGTTCTGCCTGTATTTTATCCATGTTTTGCTTGTATCTCCTCTCTCCGCAACTTTGTTATCTTCCTTATACTTTTGCCCGGTTGATAGCTGGTTCAACTTCGATTCCCCTCCCTGCACTATAGATCTCATACAAAATAAATTGTATTTCAGTTGCAAGGATCCTTGTATTTTCCCATGGTGTCCACCACAGGTACGTACCTGGATTTGTGCTTGCAGAGATGCATGCACTTAACAATAAGCAAACAAATGTCTTCCATTGGATATATGGCAGCTCAATTAACAGGCAATTATTCATATTGTACTTTCTTTTTGTTCTTAGAAGAATCAGCATCACCATGAAATTATTCGTCACTCTTCAAGTAAACACAGAATGTCTGCCAAATCTGCCTTGTGTAAAGATAATGCCTGGAACTTCATCTATCATTTTTCAGCTTTCAATGGTTTTAATATTTACATTGATAACAGCAGCTGTCTTTTGTGAGAGTTCAGTTTCAATTTTGCACTTTTTTTCACTGACTCACTTTTTTCAACCCTTAAAATGGCTGGAGTCAAGATTCTTTCTGAAATAAACAAGTTGCTTTCTGTGTCCAGGAACAAGCTTCTGCCATAGGCAATCTATGATTCCCAATGGTTTTGTTTTATTTTGCTGATTTTTTTTCTTTGAGGTTTTTTTTTGTTTACCCATGAGTGAAAATCCTCCTTGACTGTGTGAGTTCTCAAGTGTTTCAGTAAAATTCACCAACAAATAAATAAAATACACCAACAAACACACTTGAGAAATGCAGTCTCTTCCCACAAGGAAATTAAGATGACTAACAGAAAGACAGGTCTTACAGGTGATTATCACTTTGGCCACAGATTCACAAAACGTAAACATTCACCTCCTGCAGTATAAAGGCCCCATAAAGGAATAAAAATGGGAAAATAATATTTAGAGGCTGTTTATAAACAGTGCAAATAGTATAGGATTTTTGTGTGAATTATGAAGAAAAGAGGTGATGTGTCTGCAGCTGTATGATCTGTACCCATTTCTAGTTTGGAAATACCCTCTGTAAGCCATATGGGGGGGGCTGAGAGAGCTGGGGTCGTTTAGTCTGGAGAAAAGGGGGCTCAGGAGAGACCTCATCACTCTCCACAACTATCTGAAAGGAGATGGTAGCTAAGTGGTGGTCAGTCTCTTCTCCCAGGCAATGAGCAATACGACGAGAGGAAATGGCCTCAAGCTGAGGTTCAGGTTGGACATCAGGAAGACTTTTTCATGGGAAGGATGGTTAGGCATTGGAATGGGCTGTCTAGGGAGGTGATGGAGTCATCAGCCCTGAAATTGTTCAAGAAACAACTGGACACGGCGTTCGGTCAAGGGTTGGACTAGATGATCTCAGAGTCTTTTCTGACCCTAATGACTCCATGATTCTATTTCTTCTCTGCTGGTACAAATGGACTCTTGTATTTCAATGCAGTCTTGGAACATGTTTGGTGGAGATATAATCTTTAAAGAGATCTTGTTCATAAAAGCACTGATTTCTTTCTGACCTGCTCTAACAGAACAAGGGAATTATTCACCCAGATGCCTTCCCACTCTTAACATTGTGATAGATTTTGTAACTTCCCAAGACAAAATGTGTGCTTTGGTCCACAAATTAATGCATCCCATCTTGTTCACAGCCTTTAAATGATTGAGAAAATGGTTTATAACACTAATGCTAGCATTTTTCTATTTTATTAGTGGGCATTGTAAGATCTTTGTGACTTTCACCAGAGTTGACAGATTGCAGGCAGTCTCTGAGAATTTTAATGCATACTTATTTATTTAATTTCTTTATATAGCTACTAAAAGTAGTTATTGTAGAGAATTACTTTATATGTTTGAACTTGCGCTTTTCAGACTTCACTGGAATGCTTCTATGTTACATGTCCCTGTGTATATGTAAAACTGAAGACACGGGTAACTTGGGGTTTAAGTGCATATGAAAAAAATAATGATCATTGCTTTCTTGTGTCTTAAAAGACAAAGAATTTTTTTATAGCTTTCAGCAACTTTGGGTGCAAATATGAGACGATGTGGAAACACTTGTTTCTCAGAAGCTGGATACTGAGTGTGTTCAAGCGAAGTCCCTGGATAGTTTCAGGATTTAAAGCTATCTCTGCTTAAAATATCATTCTGCTAGGTTGAAAAAAACCTCTTATATGTAAGTTATTTATTGTATTATTCAGCTGAAAAAGAATAAGAAAGTTCCAAATAAAGCTTGGCAGATAGTGAGGAAATAATTTTCTGAAAAGTTACTAACTTATCTACAGCTCAGAAAGAAATAATGTTTTTTAACCCCCCATTAATGCCACCAAAAGCAGTGAAGTAGCCACTGGCTGGCACTGAAATTTCTTAATTACTTGCATGTCTCTGAGTTGCTTTCAGGAAAAGCACAGCTTTTCCTATCAAACTGTATTGCTTTCTAGTGTCCAACCTGTAATTCTGTATTATACTAGTTTCCTGAGCTCAAGGTCCTAATATAAAATATAATGCACACAACTATATGATGGTGAATTTCAGAAATCTTTCTGTGTGCATTTAAAAATGAATAAAATTATAATAGTAGAATCTTCTGAAAGATTCATATAAAAGACAGATTAGTAGGTCTTTCACACAGTGTTTTGTCACTGGAAGACAAGCTGTGGTGAAGGTTAATTTTGCTGACCAAAAAGCTGCAAGATTCATGTAAAAATCTCACAGGAGGATCTGCATTTTGCATAGAATTTAAATATGTTTTGCTCTCGCCACACTATAAACATTAGTCGGCTGCCAGTATGTTTCAAATTAGCTGGTATTTCTTTTATATGTTCAAACCTATAGATCTAAGTGGTCTTTTTTATGGTTTCCAGGGAGGTTATAACCTCCAAGGTGTTAAGAAAATTTGCAAGTGGGATGACAGCAAGACAGAAATGGAAGAAATTGAAAAGATGTGTGTATGTGTGAGACAGCAATGGGAATTGGAAAAAATACAACAGAATAGGAAAAAGACTTCTGGAAAGGAAGAAAGAAGAACCATGTAGAAATTCTCAAAAAGTAAAAGGCTACTTGGACTTGGCAACAAAAAGAAAACTCTAAAAGGGAGAAGTGCACAGGAAAATTGATATGAGAATGAGTGGCAGGCAACAGAAGAGAAACAGATTAGGGTAAAGTCTTGGAATGTCAGAAGAAGACACAGTGCAAAAACAAATTTTGAAAAAGTCTTCTGGTAATTATTCCCAATTTCCAGAGAAGTGTTTAATGGGAGCTCCGTAGATCTTATGATTTTTGAAAATCACCTCCATCTTATTTCATTTGTGTTTTGGACTAAGTAAAACTTTCTCATGTTCATTGGTAAATGGTTTCTAATGCTTACTATGGCATTTTAATGTCCTCTCAAATATATCATGTTTTGTCAATCCTCCATTGGTATACATTTGCCACATTAACACCACACAAGAAAGGTAAAGCTAGTGATGGTAGAAATTTTACAATATCTTTCTACTGAATTAAATACTGATAGTTGAATAATAATTGGGGGATGAGGGACAGGAGGGAAGGAATATAAGAAGTATAGCTAGTCACAGATGTAGTCACTTTGCCAGTGATAGAGTGGAGCAAGAGCATTTTAAAGGGTGAAGATGAACAAGAAAATGATTGTGTGACTCTGTCACAAAATATACTGATATTTAAATGGCACAGTCTATGAAAGCCTTGCCTGTGGATTTTCAGAAGTGAATTCTTCTCAGTTTATGGTTACCAAAAAAGAGGATGAAGACTGCTGTTTTGACAGGGCTTTGTAACCCCTTAGCAACAGCTGTCCATATAATGCTCAGATACCGCTGAGTTCCTAACTTAAAAATAATGTCCAGAGACCACTTTGTGAGGGCTGAGCTCATTAGCTTGCCACAAAAGGAATCAGTATCGAATGTCTGAAAGCATTTTGCCTTAATCCATTTGCAACTGAAGGTAAAGTCTCCCTATCATTGGTTGGAAACTATAGAGATAAGTATTATTTGTTAAACCTCACTCCAGTGCATGATTAATCCCCCTGACATCAGTGGGATTTAATTAAAAACGTGAAAGTGTCAGGGTGCTTTTCTGTACTTGATTGAGTAACTCACACATCAGTAAGAGAATGCTAACTTTAAATCCACTGCTATCAGATACTATTTTTCTTCGTATAAAGGAGATGGTCAGGGAAAACACAGAGGAAAAATCCTGAACTTGTTACATTTGGGGGCTGAGCACTGAGATAGACCGTGTCCTCACTCGTTCACTCCATGATGTAAATGCATGTAATCTAATTATTCTCCAGCCTAGTGTTTAAGGAATTATCAAAAGCTGCTGCAGATATGTTTGAATCTCTGCAGCCTGGAGAGAACACTGAACACTGGCCTACCACTTTTTTTGTAAGTACACTTCTCACACCGTGTGCATCCCTGTCTGCATACCCGTCCCATTCCTCCTGCCTCCTCAGTGTATTGTGTTGCTCACAGATGTCTAGCTGTACAGGACATCTCCATCTCAAGAGCCTGAAGTGGCCTCCAAATAGATCCTGTGATCTTTAGAAAAATGATGCTTTAGAATGTGCTGTTACTCGTGTTTTCTAGGCAGCCCTCCTTCCTTGGAACATCCTTTGCCAGCAAATCCTTCTCTAAGCGCACCATATTTCTGGATGGATTCAACCTAAATAGCTCTGCATCCCAACTTTAGAGAGATGCCTGCTTGTGGCCATGAAATGAGTACTCACCCCCCTGCACACATGCCTTTTGGCTCTTAGTTTCTCCTTGTATCACCTATTCTGATTTCAGAGTCAGCAGCCTGCTTCTTGCCTTTTCCAATGAAAAATAAATTGTTTCAGCAAAGTAAAGTTCACTGCCAGAAACTGACCTCTAACAGTTAAGTGGTACAGCTGTATTTGAGAGAGCAAAATTCTTTTGCAAAACTGTGATTTATGGCTCAAAACATTTGGGATCAGAAATTATTCTTCCTGCAAACATGCAAATATTTTACACAATTAAATGTAATTACATTGAACTACCATACTATTAGCTTTATGCAATTGTCCAAAATCCAGGTTTCTTTTGAGATCATAATTGTGCTCTATGTATTTATTTCACTAGCTTCTAAATCCTTTTTAGTTAAATTCTGTCTCTTCTACTCTCCAGTACTTAAAATAATCTGTCTCCATTACCTCTTTAGTCCTGTTCATCTTCCCTAACTCTACTGTATACATTTATCCTTAGGCTCTTCTTTTCCCTTTTCCCATTCTGATTTGGTGTTGACACTTCAGTCCCTTTCCAGGAATTCATAGCCTTTGGCTACTCTTCTAAGTCTTGGCTCATCTCCCCATGGAAAAAAAAAGAGTAGGATGGGTCTTAAGCTTGATAGCTGGCAGGAAAAAGAGTATAGATATTGCATATCTTTCTTTTAGCTGATGACTGGGGAGCAAAACTCAGAGATATCTGCTGAGAGGTGTATAGGCAGAAAGAACATCTGCTCAAAAGCTTGACACTAAGCTTCTGAATATATTTTCAGACTTCCTAGGGTATGCAAGGAAACAAGGGAATCAGTTGAAAGGCAAACCTCTGTCTGTCACATCATATAGATGGGCATAGGAAATCTACTGCCAGGTATTAGCTCTTTCTCAGCAGCTATAGAAAGTTTTAGGAAAGATGATGGTTGATGGGATTAGGCTCCAACTTTTCTTCTTGGAGAATATTTAAATCAGAAAAATGTAAGTAAAAGCAATTGCAGTCTCCTTGTTCCTGAGAAAACATCTAACACGGTGTGGTGGGTTGACCTTGGCTGGAGGCCAGGCACCCACCCCATTGCTCTATCATTACTCTTCCCAGCAGGACAGGGGAGAGAGTAATATGGAAAACAACTTGTGGTTTGGAATAAGGCAGTTCATCAAAGCAAAAGAAAAGCAAAAGCTTGTGTGCACAAAAGTGAGGAGAAAGATAAGAAGTTTTATTCTCTACTTCCTATCAGCAGCGATGGTTGGCCACTTCCAAGAAGCAGGGCTTCAGCACAGTAATGGTTCCTTACCAGGCAGCCATTGGAGACAATGAATGTCCTCCTTCCTGCTCCTTTCCTTAGCTGTTATATCTGAGCTGGTGTCATATGGTATGGAATATCCCTTTGGTCAGTTTGAGTCAGCTGGCCTGCTCGTGTCCCCTCCCAGAAGGAATGTTGCAGTGCTGATGTTTTGCTCAGCAGTATCCGAAACACCGGTGTGTTGTCAACACTATTCTAGCTACCAGTGCAAAACACAGCACTGTGAGGGTTTCTATGGGGGAAATGAACTCTATCTTAGCCAGACCCAACACATAGAACATACTCACCATGTTCACTGAATCTGTGTTATTTACATGTACTACCATTCTTGTGTCCCAGCTCAAAGAATATCTCTTAACTTGGGCAAAGCTATGCCTCCAGTTTTTTTCTGAGAGATGAAATACCATAATTTTTAGGACTGAAACTGGCCCAAAGGCATTTCAGTCACAGTTCTTGCTTAGAAAAACTTTAGATTTTTCTGGTCAGTATGTCAACTATTATAATAGAGTTCACTGAAGTTTTGTGCAAGACATTCCTCAGCTATTGACTAAAAACTTGCCATTTTTGAGCTTTTATGCAACAATTTCCAGAGAACAAAGCAAAAGTCCTACTACAAACTAGCAATATGAGTATTTTTTCTTTCATTTAATTTCAGGAAGATAAATATATACAATAAAGAGAAGATACAGATATCAATAGGACAATATATGTCAATAAAATCAAGAAAAAAGTTCAGGGTTTTTTTTTCTTCCCAAAATGTTGTCTGATTGTCTGAATTTGTTGCAGTTGTCAACATTACTAATGGCTGACTTTTCCGTTATTTACATAATTAAACTTGATGTACTTTGACCCTTCCCATGCAGTTTAAAGACACACGTAGGTAGCCTAAGAAAGCTATAAAACTCTCTCTTTTGGGGAATTTCTTGTCACTGTGCTTAACTGCTAAAACATTTCCCCTAATTTTTTGAATATTAAATTCAATATTTCTTTTCATTGCTATACAAACCCCAATATTTTGCCCATGTAACAAGACCAAATTTTCTGACATCAAATTTATTCTATCTGCAAGCATAAGTATTTTAAAAAGTCTATAAAATTAAGTGAAAACCAAAGATCAACCTAGTGACAGACAGGTCTGATGTAAAAAACCTGTAATTCCCATGATCCTTTCCTCATACCCATGAAATGAATGCTTTTTCCACTTTATAAAAATCATTCTGAGTTTGTTTAGTCTGCTCTCAGTTCTAAATGTATATTCCATGTGATTTGTGTTTAAAAACAAATAAAAAGAGAAAGATCTTAAGCTTAGGCAAAAACCTGTCTTTGTGCTCCATAGCCTATAAAAGTGAAGGACTTACATATTAAAATGTCATGTACTCAAATCATGCAAATTCCTCTCCTCAGCTGACATTGCACAGGTTTTTATCCACTTGTTAAATCTATTATCCCCGAAGGTGCTACCACTGTCACTGATGGGCTCAGCGTTGGCCAGTGGCAAATCCATCCTGGAGCTGGCTGGCGTTGGCTCCATCAGCCTTGGAGGAAGCTTCTAGCAGCTTCTTACAAAAGCCACCCCTATAGCTCCCTATAACCAGGTCCAGAGAAGAGCAACAAGGCTGGTGAAGGGACTGGAGCACAAGTCCTATGAGGAGAGGCTGAGGGAGCTGGGATTGTTTAGCCTGGAGAAGAGAAGGTTCAGGGGAGACCTCATCGCTCTCTACAACTACCTGAAAGGAGGTTACAGCCAGGTGGGAGTTGGTCTCTTCTCCCAGGCAACCAGCAGTAAGACAAGAGAGCATAGCCTTAAGCTCTGTCAGGGGAGGTTTAGGTTGGATATTAGGAAGAAATTTTTTACAGGGAAAGTAATCAGCCATTGGAATGGGCTGCTTAGGGAGGTGGTGGATTCACTGTCTCTGAAGGTTTTTACGATGAGACTGGATGTGGCACTTAGTGCCATGGTCTAATAACCACAGCAGTGTTGGATCAAGGAAGACTGTGTAGTAATTGGCTCAAATTCTGTGTGTTGGTGTTTTTTTGAGTCAATCATTAGCTTAGGCTTTCATTCAAAGAAGCTCTTTGAACTTGCTGCTGGAAAGGTGATTACACTTTACTGACATCCTGTAGGAGAAATACTTCTCAACTGCCCTGGCTACAAGTTCATTGGGTTCATGTGATGACAACAGTCTCATCTTGCTCAGCCTGTGCCATTCCAGGATTAGACAAGAGGAACTGCAAATGCAAGCAGGGTAAAAACAGTTAACCAGCTCACAGAGAAATGTGATGGATGAAGAGTAACTATCCCTACTGCACAAGGGGATTGTGCTTCAGAATGAAGTTAGGTTAGTCTGAGATTTTTAGCAAGATAAGCAGTTGAGAGAACTGTATTTGTAGCTGTCATGGTATCACGTATGCTGGTGGATACAGGATACAGGATACAGTTTCAATGAGAAGGTACAACGTTGTGAAAAAACAGTAAGGTGATAATGGAAGTGACTTTTGCGCATTAAAACTTCCTCAACCTGCTTTATAAGCAAAACTTGTCTCATAAGGACTTCAAAGGGTTGGACTAAGTCTCATACATTCTTGTTATAACTAAAGCAGAATAAACCTATAAAAAATAAGATAGGGAAACTTAAAAAAAAATCACAATCTGACTAAAATTTATTGTTTTTTCTTGATTCAGAAAGATCCTTAGCTTGGAGAGATAGAAAAAATACATTAAAAAGCACTTACAAATAATTAAAATAGTAATTATCTTTTTTTTTTTTTTCCTGATGTATAAGAGCAGTGGCCTTGTAGATATGCTATAATATTAGGAGACTTAGAATCAAAATCATATTTATAGTCCTGGATATGTCTGAGATGCACAAGCAATACTTGTATGGTGCTTTTAGAAAATATCATTACATTAAATCATGGAAAAAGTACTGCTGATGGAAAAGTCACAAAGAAATAAAACATTCTTTCTCTTCTCAACTCTGCTGAAATGAGCCCTAGTTTTGAGTGCCTTCTGATAGGCATATAGTACAAGTTTCTGTTTTCTGTCCTTTACAGGCTTCCTTTAGCCCTCCTCATGCAGTGATTTCTGCTCAGTTTTTTGTTCTGATGGGTGCAAAGGGCTGCATGAAGCTGCAATATTACTCCAGAGTTTGCAGACCTCTGACAGTAACCTACATTTAGCCACATTAACCTAGAAAACTGAGTGACTTGATTAGGAAAATAATGCCAGTGCGGCATCCCATGACTGCCAGTTCATTGCAGACACCATCCCTTCAACAGGCCTTTTTCTGGGGCATCCTCAACGCAGCTACAGTGAGGGACCAAAATCATATATGGTCATTCAAAGTGGCATAAAGTTATTTGGTTATACAGTCCAGTCATGTGTTTCTTTTCACAATATCACCTATTTAGCACTCACCACCTCTTTTCAGAAATCTGTGGGTGTTCAAAGAAGAGTGAGAAGAATGATGGGGAAATACCAAGAAAGATAGAAAAATCTCAGGGTGTTTTTAGTATCCGAGGAGGTGCAAATCAGATAAAGTAGTTCTTATCAATTACACTGGGATTATAAATTGTTTCAAGCAGGACCTCTATTTTTTGTTTTGTTTTGTTTTTTTGTTCAAAGCACCTGTCGCATTTTCTGACAATTTGCTCATAATAATCACAAACTAAAGAGAAGGGAGAACAATATGTACCATTTTCCTGCCTGAGAAGACTACTGAAGTTTAATGAGAAATTAATAGAAAACTGTCGATTTTAAAAATGTCAAAAGACAGTAACTCTGAAAGTATCCATAGAACATGTCACATCATGGTTTTAAAGGCAAGTAGTTTACTAGACTCAGAGACAAGTGAATGTTTGTAAGAACAGTTGAAATCTTCCAACAGGGAAACTTGATTTCATATTTCATGGAAAGTTGTCATTTCAATTAGTAAAAACTCCATTTGGACCTATGAAGAGGGGAAGGATACTGGGATGTGTATCTATCTATTATTAAATTCTTGCACTTTCTTCTATGTTGGTACTGAAGAAGTCAAAGTATGCAGTAAAAGGGACTGTGCATTTGAATCCAAAGTGCAAATTTATTCCACCAGCAGGAATATACATGGCAGCAATATTCTTGCTGTGGGAAATAAAGTAGGAAAAAAAAGCATTACGGTTTGCAAGAGCAATATGTAATTTTTTAAGAACAAGAATTATGAGTATTAAAATTTTTACTTTCCAATTTATATTTAGGATTTTTCTATATTTTGATTATAAACTGTTATATATATGCTACCTTTAAAATGTTATATCATTTTGTTCAATTTACAGTGCTGAGCTGTCTTTAATCTTCTTTTTACTGTGCAAGACTCTTTGACAGCTTCTGGCAATTGAGACGAAAAGAACCCACTCAACCCAGTAACAAACACAGAGACATTAAAGGGTTTTTTGGGGATCCATGCAATTAATTTTCTTCAAAGGCTTGCTTAAAATAGCTTTACAGGTCATGAAAAGAAGAATGACCAAGTAGAAACTGATTCTAGCACCAGTAGGGGAAAAAACATGTCCTAGAATCAGATAGTAAGCTCTAAAATCCCTACCTCTGCAACCCAGGACAACTGTTAGCAGTGAAAACAGTTGTCAGTATTTTTAAACACATGGAAACATTTATTTTCTAGACATATTTAAAAACAGGTGAATAATGGGAATCCTCTGGGGAAGCAAGAGTAAGTGACCTCCAACTAAAGTTATGGTAAATTGCCATTTGCTTTGCTTTCCCCTAAGGGAATTAGAGAAAAACAAGTATGTAGAATTTCTGTTTGTGCTAAACAGACAAGTTAAATGGAATTTTGAGTATGGTTATTCTAGTGTGCCATCATAAGCAATACCTGCCCAGCACTTTATCCTATTGATTACACTGGAATCATAAATCATCTCCCATTGTGGATGGCCTGGGACATTTATAGTAGAAATTAAAATTAACTTCTAGTTCATTAATAATCTGTAAAATGAAGCAAAATGGCATAATAAGCATAGTTGTCCGAGATTAATCATAAAATACTCTTTTATTACGCTTATAATTATGAACTACTTATGATCAGCTATTCTGCAGGAGCATGTATTTAACACAAGTGCCTAAAAACAGAATGTTATGTTCAGTCAGGACCATATTACCAGCCTAAATTGTCACAGTTTCTTTTGCATATTTTTGAACCATTCCTTAAGTCACATTTTTAAATGGAAGTTATTAAGTGCATCAAATGAATGTGTATGCCTGTGTGCTAGTGATAATGATTAAACGTTAACCCCTTTTCCAGGTGTATTATCCAAAGGACAACAAAATAAAAAGAAAGATTTATTCATTTCTGGTCTCTTTTCTGTCTCTTTAAACAGAGACAGGCACAACTATTGACAAATTCTGTAGCAGAACTGCAGTGGGCACAAGTAACAGAATGGGAAATTATTTTTCCACTCAAAATCTTTGTTGTAATTATTCTCATGAACACCTGTAGAACACATTCTCTGCAGGGAAAAAAAAAAAACAAAAAACAACAAAACAAAACAAAACAAAAACACCTCAAAACAAAATGCTCAGGAAAACAGGATCCCTAAGGTTTTGTTGAAGAAAGGACTCTCCACATCATTTTTTTCATAGTCCCAGTCTAGCCGATTGCACCAAATTAACATGACAGGTGAAAATATATTAATATTTCCTTGCCTTTAACTTCAAGAACATCTTTGTCTTAAGATGTCTTAAGATGCATCAGGGAAGGTTTTGGTTAGACAGTAGGAAGAAGTTCTTCACAGAAAGAGTGATTGGACACTGGAATAGGTTGCCCAGGCGGGTGATGCAGTCATCATCCCTGGAGGTGCTTAAGAAGAGACTGGATGTGGCACTTAATGCTGTGGTCTAGTGGACAAGGTGATATTGGGTCAAAGGCTGGACTCAATGACCTCAGAGGTCTTTTCCAGCCTAGTTGATTCTGTGATTCTGTGTATCTTTACAACTATACCTCAAAACCCCATAGTCTGAGGGCAGTATATGTTCTCTTTTAATACCTCATACGAAGATCATGGTTGTATAATTTCCATTCTCCTAAGGATGAAATCAGCTCTTTCCAGTGTTGTGTGTCTCATCTTCACTACTTATTCTTCAGAAAATCTGCTTTTTAAAATAGGTAAAGACTAGAGGCATTACTTTTTGAATTGCCTCCAGTAGTTCCCTGAAAATGTCCTATTCTGATACCAGCCTTCACCCATGAAAGCCTGTGTTCAATGCATATGACATAGCCATTCAGGTCAAGCCTATCCTATGCCCACAAAATAAATGTCAACAGTTAAAAATAATCCTTCAGGTTCTAACTGTGACGTAGCTTTATTTTATTGTGTTATTTCAGCCTTAGTTGCATAATGCACAAAAGATTTATATCCTTAAAAACAAAAGACTTTATTGTTGTTTAATATTCACCAGTTAATCCATTTAATATCACTGATAAACCACATCAATATGTCATGATGAGGAAGAAAAAACAGCACAAAAATGTAAGATTTTCTTCCATCTTTTCAGCTGTGTCTGTGGTTAACAGATATATACCAGTGATAGACAATTAAGATTTTGTTGCAGACCGCTTTACCATTGTGAAAGTCATAATATATGGGCATAGGTTTTAAAGGACAGTAAGAAAACTATAGAATTTAATACTGAGTTTCAAAGTATCTGCAAAGTTAGAAACTCATTTAATAAAATGAAGACATTTAGAAACTTTGGTATTCTGTATTCTTCAAAAACTAGTATGTGGGACCGCTTTCTGAGAAGTGCCGTTCCTAAGAATAAAACCAGCATGGTTGTGCTTAATATTAGTGACATTTGCAAGAAAGAACAAAGATGAGTAACCACATAAAGCTAACGGATATTGATGGTTTTTATGATTGCAAATGAATGTACTTATTATCTATAGATAAAAACGTGAAAAAAAATATTTAACAAAGCAAAAAGTATAAAGTACTGCCAGGTTATGGGCAAGGGATAAATCCGAGACCAGTGGGTTCTTGCTCCCCAAGTTGCAGTTTGCCACGGCTATGCCCCAAAGGAATGAGACACAGTCGCAGTATGCACTTCGAGGGTCAAAGTTGATCTGACATTATTACAAAAATGGTGGGTTTATATATGGGGTGGGAAAGGAAAGGTTCTATAAAGGGGATACCTGGGTTGGCGATTGGTAGGGTAACATGATTGACAGGGAAAGGGGATATGGATGGGGGTGTTACCTACAGTTAGGTAAGCCCTTGTTACAATGCAGTTACAGAGTCTTTCAGGAGGAAGACTCAGGCATTTATGTCTTTACTGATTTCTTCTTTCCACGCTCTGAAGTCCTTTTCAGTCCTCAGCCTATCTCCAACAAAGTACCACTTCATAAGTTTTCTTCTGTATTTTTCACTCTCTGTCTTAGACTTCAGTTTGCTTTTCTGTACACATGATGAACATTTTGATGTTGTATTAATTCATAAAGGACAAAAAAATGCTGCCCATTTCGCAACATCAGGTACATTTTGTCTCTTTTTGCCTTACTTCTCACTCCATTGCTACAATGACAAATAATTAGAATCTTTTAAATGAGAGCATGACATACATAACTGCCAGCAATCACAGTCATTTTACTTCTATGTAGTCATGTATTAGCACTGTGGCTAATTGTGAAATTTTATCACTTATTTTTCTGGAAAAAATATTTTTTGTTTTCAGAAATATCCTTTAAAAAATAAGTAAAGAATAATATCTAGATTTCTTGAAATACAGAATTCCCTTTTCAACCTTTTCTGTTGTGAATGATGTTAACACAGCAAGGTAGTCTGAGTACTACTGCGATAAATAAAAGCCAGAGAACAAGTACAAACCTGAAATCCTTTCCTCACACTATTTAGCTGTTCTTTTACTCTCTGACTGATTTGGATTGCTAAAAGCATGCTCTGCAAGAAAATATCTGGGCATTGTTTGATTCACTTCAGATCTTTCAGATGGGATAGTAGCAACCATGGGTTTTTTCTCTGTTCCAAGTCCACCAACACTTATACCAGCAATCTGTGCATCTTCAGAAGACTCCTCGTATTCTCATGCCAAACCCTTGTTTTATCCATTAAAAAAAAAATTAACTATAATAAAACCTCCACATTGTGTTGCATTCCTTGAACTGAAAAAAAATCTTCACAAAATAGTAATCATGTTTCAGGGATACTAATACAGAGTCAGAGCATCTGCAGGCCAAATGATTTGTAGCATGGATGCAGAATGTCTGATCCAAGAGTGTTTATTCCTAAACACTGTGAACGTGGACCCCTCCATGTGTGGCCCAATGGACATGATTACCTACGAATCTCTGCAAAGCCAAATAACTCAATGTCATGCACATGAATATTATTCTTAAAAGGTTTTCTGGTAAGAAATGGATAAATGACAGGTTTTTAAAAAGGCACTGGTACTGGCTAAAGTAAAACATGGAAAATTAGTGTCTTAGTATGGCAGGATAGCGTAAAACCTCACTGCTGGCTTCGGTTTCTTTTGGATTCCTTTCTGTTCAGCAAAGCCAGAAAGGCTGTTATAATCTACTCACTGTAACCAAAATTTCCAGTCTTTTCTAAAGTAACAATAGGAACATGATAATAACTTTTATTGCACAGGTACCGGAAAGACATTAGGGAATAGATTATTTTCCATCATCTGCCACTCTAATTTATCACACATCACTTGTGGACAGTAAACCCATCATTCTTGCTTTGGATATGTTATTTGGCTCTTTTCCCTTTAAACTATAGGTTGGTACTTAAGACCTACATTTGGTGCATTTGCACAACACTTGGCAGAAGTAGTACAGTATATGTATTTTTTTTCCAATATTGTTTGTTTGGGAAGCAGTCCACAAGAAGACAAGTTAGATTTTATCCTGTGCCATAAAATCCCCCCAAAACCCTGCATTCTGTGATTTGGCCAGTCATTCTGTGTCAACCTAAGTGAGCATCCTAGGCTAGTGATCACAGGGCCATTCTCCCATTTGTCTCCCCAAGACCATGGTAATAGGGACCATATCTACTGGAACTACCTGCAAATGAAGAGTATAGAACATCGATGGTGCACTATTCATCCTCAAGCACAGACTAGGTGGGAAACGTGGCATGTTCCACTGTCAACAAAGGGATCCATCATCTACAGACTTTCCTGTCATTTCATAAAGGTAGTCAATTTCATAGTGAATAGACAGGCCTTCATGTTCGACTAAAATAATTTCCTTCTGGAAGCTTTTGAAAGCCACTTTCCACTGACCGTAGAACTAAACCTATTTCGTTGAACTGGTGCACTAGGCACACAAAATTAGAAAAAAAAGTTAGATGTATATATGAATTAGACTAGGCTCTATCTCTGTATTATTCTAGCAGTCCTGGAAAATGCATGTTCCAATTAATGTATTCACATCTGTGTATATTTATTTATTACAGAATCACAGAATATGGTGAGTTGGAAGAGGCCAACAAGGATCATTGAGTACAACTCTTAGCTCTGCACAGGACCATCCCCAAGAGTCACACCATGTACCTGAGAGTATCATCCAAATGCTTCTGGAACTCTGTCAGGCTTGGTGCTGTGACCTCTTCCCTGGGAAGCCTGTTCCAGTACCCAACCAATCTGAAGAACCTCTTTCTAATATCCAACCTAAACCTCCCCTGACACAGCTTCAGGCCATTCCCTCAGGTCCTGTCAGTGGTGACCATAGAGAAGAGATCAATATCTGCCCCTCGTCTTCCCCTCACAAGGAAGTTGTAGACTGCAATGAGGTCTCCCCTCAGTCTCCTGTTCTCACCAAGGGAGTTTTGGTTTTCCTCTCGTTAAGTTGCTTTTCAGAAGACAATAGTTCTATATTGCATATATACATGTAAAATTCCTGCAGCAATGTGATTTTAAAGGAAGAACTGCAAATTAAATCTTAGTACAAAGGGAAGAACATAACAATAAGAAGTTAAAAACACAGAAAATATTTTTAAATTTATGCTTTGAAATCTGTTAAAAACAAGTTTCATTGCATTTGTTGTCTATTGGGAGATTTGAATATAATTTTCCAAATGTGTCAACTATTAGATCTTATTATTCAGACTGTGATTAATTCCTTATTTGTCCTTAAGGGGCAGATTTATAGTTTGCACAAATGAATTTAATATACATGTATAAAAGGAAATAAACAGTGACTAGTTCTACAGTTATGAATGTCACTGCTTTTCCAAAAGAGTTGACATATTTGTGCTTTTTGTTATGGTAATAGCTAATAGTTTGTGAGGCTTACAGCACCTCTCACAGATACCATGTCTCTACAGCATGATGCATAGGTGCACTTTGTGGTTTTGTCTGCTAAAGAAGTAGTTGGCAAAACATTTCTCTATAAAACCCTCAGAAGTGTCTTCATCATGGTGTTGAGGTGTAGTGATCTCTTAAGTCATAGTCTGACCAACAGAAAGATTGAGGGTCAGAATAGGGCAAGTATGGTCTACAAAATAAAATGGTAAGTTCTCAGCACTAGGTAACATCAACTGCTTTTTTGTGTTTATTTACTGTTTAAAGCATATTACCAAATGTTACACTTTTTTAGGTGGAATGGCTTAACAGGCAAGAGGAAATTTGAATGTTTGTCTTTCCCTGGCTGTTACAGCCACATTTGATGAAACTTTCTGAATGGAAGGATGGATGGCACGTTCTCTATCAGAGCACATGTGTATGTGAAGCATCAGGACATGGGATGAGGTAGCAAGCCTTTGGACACACAGTGGCAGTCTGCAGCTAAACTAGAGAACTGATTATTGAAAACAGCAGGAAGCATGTAGAAAACAAGACCTCTTAGGTGAGAGAAATAAAGAAGCTTTCCTAGAGATGGAGACAGAATTATGTCAAGGTTGTTACAATGCTGGAAGCCATAAAAAATTACAAGAGTGGTACATTTTCAGACCGTGGTTTGAATCTTTCTCATATGACTTATCTTCCTACTTTTGTTGCAATGGAGTGTGAAAGGTGTTTTTTGCTGTTTGTTTTTTTTTTTTCTTCTTGTTATTGGTGGTGGGTGATTGGGTATTTTTTTGGTTTTGGATGTGTAAAATTAAAAGCAATTTAATTTTTAGCAAAAGGGGATAACAGAGCTAGAAAAATGACAAAACATAACAAAGCATGTTATCAAGACAATGCTTCACTTTCAAGGCTTTCATTGTTGCTGCATAAAAGTTTCTTGTGTTGTAGTTCTTTTTTGTTTATATTGGGGAAATGATCCCATTTCTTCCTGTGCCACCTTCTGCATGCTCCTCTTCAGAACTGACTTCCTTGGTCACTGACTTCCACTTTCATACTGAGATCATTAAATAACTCCAGAATGCAAATGAAACCTTCAAATGGTTTCTTTGAAATAAATGACTTTTCCCTTTAGCTTAAAGTGGAAGATACTGTTGTACCCTAAGTCAGACAAAACTAACATGATATATGGATAATTCTTTGTTTCATATGTTCCTTGTTACAGCATTATAATACTTCTGATGTTTGGACCAAGTAGTTGTATTTTACAAATGCTGTAAGATGGCTCATGTTTTTTTCAATTATTATCACAGAATTTTATCCTGTATCTTTGTAGTTTATATTTGAGGTGGTTAGATTAACCACATACAACGTACTATTAGATCTAGGAGATCAAAACTGACTCTGCCCTAGGAAGAAAACTTAGATGTTGTGAGCATTCCAGATGTTGAAGAAAGACACCTTGGATAGGAGAAGGGAAGGGCCGTTTACAGCAGGAATTTGGACTCTAATGAAGCAATCTCTGAGGTCATGGAGTGTGGGAAAGGAGAGGGAAAGAGTGATTGAGAGGGGGATATGGGTTAAGAATTTGAGTCTCTACTGATGTCTTAAATACCCACTTTGAGAGGCTTCTCCTTTTGCTTTTATTGACCGGACACCGAGCTCAGACAGCTAGCTTAAACTTGAAACCTGAAGTTTAAATGGTTTTAGGTGAGCTACTAAAGAAATACAGCCATTTCTACCACAGTGAGGGTGGGTGATACATAAACAATTCCACTCTGCAGAAAGTAAACAAATACTTGTAAATGCCCACAAATAGGATGTCAACCGTGAAACTACACCAAACCACAGGAATGTTGAAGGCATCTTTATCCTCCCTCGTTCTGAAACGCTGAGAAACCTCACTACAGGCCATGTAAAGCTTCTTCAAAGCTTTGGGCCTCACTCCTTTTCTTCAAAATGGAAACAAAACAGTTATTAAACACTTAAGATGACTGAAAAATCTAAGTCTTTAAGTGCTGTACTTTTTTTTTCTTCATAACAAATGTATAGTGTTGTTATGTGAGTGGAAAAAAGCCATGTGAAAAAATGAATTAAAAACAAAGAAAAAAGAGATTTTAAATAGAAGACATTTTAGTCTTCCTTAGTTGTTTAGTCATTTCAGTTATACCAAAGGAAAAAGGTCCTACTTGAAAGAAATCTTGGAAAATATACATTAATCTATGTCATGCATCATTTATGTAGGTATAGATCATTAACATTTCTCTGCTTTGTTCTGCTTACATTCAAAGGATTTTCTATTCTCACTACTCAGGCAACTAAGGTCAATAATTGCAATGTGTCTATTTTTTGTTTACTTAACATTTTTGTTATAAAAAACAACTACAAGGATATAGGTTTCTTATAAGTTACATATTTGGAGAATATCTATTGTGAAAACATTTGATGCCAGAAGAATTTATCAATGTCTGACCTCAGCTCCTTTTTTCTTCTGTTATTTCGTAAAATGAGATAATACAGAATTTTAACTGCAGCAACTTGTATTGCTCAAATTGTCTGTTCCAATAAAGAAGACTTCTCTTAATTACATAGAGTGGAGATTTCTGTCCTTCCCAGAGTATGATAAATTCATATCATGAGCAAAACTTAAGGTTTGCTACTGTTTTTCACTGAAGTATGTTCCTCAATATAATTTAAAAAAAACCCCCAAAAAAACCAAAAAAACCCACAAACAAATCCCAAATTCAGTCCTAATTATATTTGGACTGTATATTTCCAAAGTAGTACAGTCTTGCTTCAATTAAATGACTTCCAGTGTTTCAGAGACAAAAATGGACCTGAGGCACTGATACTCGTTATCTTGTCAAGATCATCTGGATCCCCTTCTATTTCCAAATCCAGTAACATTTATGTTGTATAATCATTACAGTAGATAGATGTATTAAAAACTCAGGAATATAATCTACTGCAATTTTTCCTTCACTAATGTGGATTAAAGGAGACAATTTTGACCTTGTATAACAATCACATTTTCTCTATGAATACTTTTTCATAAATAACAATAGCAATGGCAATAATAATAATAACCTTGTATAAAAGCATGGCAAAATACCAATAGATGAAGGAAAAAGTTCTCTCAACATGCCAGTAAATGTGAGAGAATGAGAGATACAGAAAGGTGCATATAATCCATGAAAGAAAGATTTGGTTTAAAAACAAGTGATAATTTCTTTTCTGTAGACTTATAGCCTGTTCACTTGAATAATGTGTTTTCAAGTATTGTTTGGATGTTTACTGAACTTTACATCCTATAAGTGCACCTCTGTTATCTGCTGAACAGAGAGGAGCAGGTAATGTTTCAGACCTCGGAGGAAGATGCTATCTAACAGGATTTAGATATGAAGCACTGAATGGAATTCCTAATTCTCTGATTGACTGTTTGACTTGCCACTTATATTTTTAGGGCTAGTTCACCAAACAATAAAAGACTAGGTTAATTTTAAATAATCTCACCCGGAGATAATTTTTTCATTCTAGAGCAAATAAAAGATAAGATAGCCTCACATTACAAATGTACCTGACAAAACTTTTTAGGTGAAAAAATTGTTATTAATTTTATTTTTAAATTGAGAACAAAGAAACTAATTGATATACACATAGTAGCACAAAATATCAGACATTCCTGAGTTGTTTTCAGAGTTCTACCCCAGAAGACATTTTCCATTACTTCAACTAAACAGTTCTGCATACCTTACTCTTGTCTGAATGTTATTTGGGTCTTCTGCCTGTTTGATTGTTTATTTTAGGACTAGTAGGAAATTTTCTTCTCCCAACACTCTTATTTCAGGAGTAATCTCTTTAAAAAAAAAAAACACGTTGATTGTAAAAAGTATATTTTGGGGTAGGCCATGCTAAGAAAGGTATGAGAAAAAAGCATGAGAATGAAAAGTCTCCAAATCAAGGGGAAAGGAAAAAATCATCACAGAAGCTGAACTCAAAACACGGATGTATTTGATATGTGTTGGAAAATAAAATACATGCCTCACTGTTTTGCAGTAACAATTTCTAATAAAATGTTTTTAGTCCCACCCCCATTCTGTATGTGGGGTTTTTTTCACTGTAACTACTTTTCTTTCTTTTTATTGAAGTGTTTGGTCTTTTATTTTTGTAATTAAAGGAGAAAACAAGAACATATAATTGCTTTTAAACTGTTTGTTATTTTATACTTCTCAGTCAGTCATCTGGTATTCATCTCTTCTTTAAACTTAGTGGTCAACTTTTCAGCTGCTGTAAGTTGCACAATACTAAAAAAAATCAAAGGCACTACAGCAGTTTTAATCAGCTGTTCATCTGGTTTCAGAGTTCTGTTATATTTAATATCTCCTTATAGTATTAGAATAAAACAACTCTGAAATTACTTTCTGTCTTTCCCTGAATTTTATACTTGTCTTCTTATATTAAAGTGAAGCTATCCCTCTGACACAATATTTTCAGTGTTTTACTTCATTAATTTTGTAATATTCTACCACTTGCTTTCTTTTACTGACAGCCAGTGGGCATTCAACAGATGTTTTCCCTAAGGTTTTTAAAATTATCCTTATTTGCTATTTTGAATTCTCTAGGATGGCTACTCTTAATTTAGAATCCATCAGTTTGTGCAAGTTCAAATTGTTCCTTCAATTGTACATTAGCTTGCATTTCTGTACGGTGAAATTTGCTTTCATTGCCCAGCTACCATGTATTATCTCAACTTATGAAGCTCCTAACAGCCTTCTGAAAACTGAAAGCAGTGTTGTCATCCAAATATTTAACTTACATTACAATCTGGATTTCTGCTTAAAAAATATATACATCATGTCAATATCAGGCTTAATACCAAAAATAATTTGCAACTTTTGTAGGTCTACTTCTAACGTAAATCTAAACTGTTCATCAACTTCTTTTCTCCTTTTCAGTGTTTTATATTTAATTTGGACTGTTTCAGCTCAGTACCAGGACTTATCATTCACCAAATCTTCTTTTTCCTCTTATCATCCATAGATCAGTAACTTAAAGGCTTTTATTGCAAGTGCACTGTAGATATCTTGCAATTATTCCATTGATCACTTTGGCTTCTAGCACTTTAAAGTGGGGTATGTGTGTTGCATGCATTAATTCCAAAGTGATGGGTTGTGAATCAGACTTATTTTTTTGTGTAAATTAGATTCTTGATTGGATAAAGACTCTTGTGAAAGTCTAACATAAATAAGTTAATCTAATAGTTAAAAGTAAAAAGTTAGTGCTTAGCACAGATCCATCTCACACTAGGCATTGTGGCTGTGAATGACATTTCGAGAGTAGTATGCCTAAAGCAGATGACAAGAAATACATAGTGATTCTGAATCATGGAACAACTATGTCCATTTGTAAATCCAAACCCTGCATTTTCTGTCTGAAAATTATTTATCCGAAAAATTGAAAGCTGCAAAGATATGAACATTACAGCCTCTGAAAGTGCCCAGTTCCATGTTAATATGGTCCTGCAGAAGCAGACCAGAGGAGAGCAAGTAGGATACTCAGAGCTGTAGAAAGAACAGTAAATGAAGCAAGAATGTCAAAATTTTATATAACCTGTTGACTCATATTCAACTTACTGTCAACCAGGACTCCCAGGTGTGCTTTCCAGCCTTTCATTCCCCAGTCTGCATGAACATCCAGGGTTGCCCCGTCCCAGGTGCAGGATCTGGAACTTCCCCTTGTTGAACTTCATACCGTTGGTGATTGTCCAGTCCTCTAGTTCATTGAGGTCTCTCTGCAGGGCCTCCCTGCCTTCAAAGGAGTCCCCAGTTCCTCAAAATTTAGTATCACCTGCAAACTTAGTATTCATTTAAGTCCCAGATCCAAGTCATTTATGAAAATGTTGAAAGAGCTTTTTTAGGCAATGCCCTTAATAGCTTTAACTTTTGGTCAGCCCTGAATTGATCAGGAGATCATCATTATAGGTCCCTCCAACATAATTATTGTAGTCTACTCTGGTCTGAAATTCTCAAAATTAAACAAAACTAAGCTACTCTATGGTAATAAAGCACAACCAGAAAAAAAACAAACAACCCTGAGTTTAGTGCTCAGATTCCTGCTGAATTTTATTAAACAGGCTAAACAATTAAGTGTATATGAAACTGTGGTTAGCTTTTTGACACTGTTGAGAATGCCCAGGCCAGCCAGTTCTCATAAAGCAATATTTTCAATAGAGAAAGAATCATAGTTCATGCCTTTCATGAGTTGAATCTCATATTTGGAATACTTTTCTCTCCCTAATGACTGTCTAGAGAGTGCAGGTTGCTAACTGAAAGACCACTTGACTTAGATGTAGTGAATCTGTGCTTTAAAATGTCTTTCTACAGTGCTTTTTTAGTCAGATATGTTGAATACAATGAGCAGGTTGCACAGTCGTGCAACTAGTAGCTGGTTACATATAGCAGTTATTTATGTCCCTGGGATATTAGACCTCTATAGAAGAGATCAATTTTTTTCTGCAGTACTGCAGAGAAAACCCAGAAGAGAGAGAGAAAAGAGTGTTTTGCAGAAACTAGTAACTGTTTATTGAGGTAAGAGTTCAGATTCAAACCATTTTCTTAATGATAAGTAAGTTAGCTAATTACTAAGGAAACACTATTTTCCTCTATAAAAATTGTGCGTGCAGTTAGGCCTGAACTGATTGTATGTAGTAGTCTTGCATTCTTTACTAAGGTCACTATGACTGTAGTTAGCTGAGACCACGCACCAAAAAGCAAGAGAAAACAATAAATTATGATTGTTTTTTAAATCACAATAGACTGAAACAGAGATCACTAAAGCTCTTCAGATTTAGCTAAAAGAGTACAGATCAAACAGAATAACACATAAGTTTATTACCTGTAAAATCTTTCATTGTTTAAAAAATTGAAAAAAGCTTATGTTTACATATTATTTCCATCGACATTATAAATGTAGGTGGGCTATGAAGTGTTTCTGGAGTTGAAAGCTCTTGAATTCTACTAACCATCTATCTTATATGTTAATCAAGAATGGTTCAAAGCTGCAGCAGGTTTTGACTGGACATTAAGAAGCATTTCCTGGTACTGAGAGAGTGGTTAAACACTGGAACAGCTTCCTAGAGAGGGGGTTGGTGCCCCAAGGCCATCAATGTTTAAGAGGCATTTGGAAAATGACCTTAATAACATGCTTTAATTTTTGGTTAGCTGGGAATTAATCAGGTAATTAGACTAGATGATCATTGTAGGTCTCTTCCAACTGGAATAGTCTACTCTATTCTATTCTATGCTAATCTTTTCATAAATATTTTGATACCCTTAAAAAACCCAAGTCAGTTCTGCTAAAACACTGTGAGATCCTGTATAAAACACTACAAGATCAGCCAGATAATGTACCATGGAAAATCACAGTCCACTTACAAAACCTCAGTCATTTAGTTTTTAATTTATTTTGATAAAATATTAGAATCTGGTTAATTGTCTGTATCCAGAGTTCTTGTTAATATTGATTTTTTATACAGTACAACACACAAAGTAAAAATACCTCATGAAACAAAAAGGCTATTATCTGTTGTAAGAAACAAGCTGGCTTTATCTGTTTTAAGAATAATCCAGATATATTGTTAGATTGTTTTTTCAAATTTTCTTATCAACAGGGAGGCTGCAGTCAGGCAAGATTCTGGCAAATGCAGGTCCTTTTTCCTCTTTTCCACTGGAGTGTGTTACCTCTAAGAAAAAAAAAAGAAAAAAAAAAAAAGAAAGAGAAGAAGAGAGGCAATAATCAAACAAAGTTGCCTTGAACAGGGAGAAGGTATCATGTTTAGCCTGACCTTGACCTGTAGCTCTTGACATCAGCTCTGGAAAATGTGTCAGTTTTCTTGCCTGGTTTGTTCAAGTGTTGAAGCCTTATTACTACTGTAAAGGCATACTTTATATACACACACAAACACAAGTACGCTTATTTCTATGAAGTCAGAGGCAACAAAGCTGTCTTTGTATCTAGCAAATATAATTCTTTCCTCCTTGCATAATTGCTTAGATGTTTTTGTCTGAAATTCTATTCACATTGACACTCTGTGTATGTGTGAAACTGGTTTGAATGATGTCTACATTCATTAGTTTTTCCACAGTAACTATTTCTCTTACAAGGTACATGATCCCAGAGCAAAGAAAAGTTAACAATTTAAAACTCTGAGGGTGTCTTTGTTGAGAACAGTATAATTTTTTAATTCACATTCCTTTCACTTAGTTTCTGTAATCCCCGAAGAGAACAGAGTCAAACTTTGCGTTTTAATTAGGATTTTCAGTATTTATGGCCTGCAGCAATGAAAGGAAAAAAAAATTCTGCAGTTGTTGTGGGAAAAAAGATTGGGCCAAGTCTGCATTCTTGTGACTGTCATTTACATTTTCTAAGAACAGATGCAAAAACTGAAAATGGTTTCATGAGTCACAGACCAGTATGACTAAAAGTAATGAAAAGCATTTTGCATGAAATATCAGTAAGAGACATCTATCAAAGATAGTGAATTCAGGCAAGGAATGCTACTCTGTAAGGAAGAGACTGGAATTATAGAAATTATGATAATAATTGTGATTCAGGAATATAAACTCTCCAAAATTCCTGTGTAGTTTTTATAAACACGGAAGTTATAGATACATTTCATTGGTGCCAAGGGCTGAAGAATTTAACAGTGGCAGATGAGAAGTTGATCTGATGCCAGGCAACAGAAGGTCACAAGGAGGTAAAATTTAGTATCACTACAAACTTGTACAGATTAGTTACAGTACTGAAACATTGAAAAAGTACAACTTTGCTCTCTTTTGCTTTATGACATAAGTTTATTAATGTGTCAGTTGTACAACATTCAGAAATGCCAGATAAATGAAACAATTTTTCAGGTTTTGCTTAATAATGCAAAATTCCTGCTCTGTCCCTCTGGGTACTTGATTTGTTTGACTGTTTATTGATCAATGCTTGACAGACTCTGCAGGCTAAACTGCGTAAGGGGATCAAGATAATCACTACTGGTTATTTCTCAGTGAACATCATGCAAATCTGGCAGTTTAACAGGACTAGACCATTTTCAGCAAAAACACTATCCATCAGCAAAAACATTGTGCCTCCATTGGAGACTGTTTCCTAGGTGTTCTAAATTATTTGTAAGGGTGTGGGAAGATTACTGTGAAAAACACACATGAGAGGAGAATCAAAATTTAAAGATATCAGTGAAAGGTATTAACCAAGCATGTACCCACCTTTGTTTTTTGGTGCTAATTGGATGTTTAACTACTAACCACGTACTTGAAAGCTCATGCTACAGTTTAATAAAATAGACTACTAAAAAAGCAAATATAATTAATGCTTGGAAAGGGAAAAAAAGATTAACTATATGTATAGATTAATAGTTAAATATTATATGAAGAGTGTTTTCTTCCTTAGAAGAAAAGCAAGTGTCTCACTCAAGATAGTCAATCGTCTTTTGAAGCTGCTTTTTCATGTTGTAATAGTTGAAACCTAACAAATATTTTAAGCTGAGAAAAGTGCAAATTAAGACTAATGTATTCTAGCTCCATTTCTTGAAGTACAGAAAACATTTTTTATTTTCCATAATCCATGGAGAAAAATGTCAATTTATCAAAACTGAACTGCAGCTTGGAGTAAAAAAGAAAGTGTAACAGCAAAAGTATCTATAGAGATGTTAACAGATCCAGAATTCACAGATTCCAAGCTGAAATTATAAATTACTCTACCTCAGTTTTCATACAAACATCTTACTGCTCATAAGGTTCTCAGTACCCTTGAGCTCAACATCTCATAAATCTTTGAAAGTACTCAACACACATGTGGAAAAAAAAGAAACACAAACCCAAACCCAACAATAGTAACAGCCAAACAAACAAAAAAAGAATCTATTTTCAAGTGGTAGGTTTAATATTGAATACTATTTATATCAGAATGGCAGTTTCTGAAAGCTTTATTAGACTTATTTATGACTTTTGACTCCCATTTGTATGTGAAAATGTCCAGTAAATTATAAAAGTCTAAAATTAGTGTTCTCCTTCCTCTGTTCATCATTAATTAAACCCAAGTGAGATTTCACAAATTTTCTTCAGATCTTCCATCAAATTTCTGGAAGAAATTTTTTGGAAGACAATCTGAAAACTAGGAGTTGAATCAGTAGAGTATAATAAGGAAAATAACTAGTTTTCTAATTCATTCTTTCATGTGGGACAAATCAAGCACAGGCAAAGGAAGGCAACAGCTTCTTTCAGTATCCAACAGATAAGTGAGAGGGAATTGTTGACTAAGACTGAGAACAAGATTCCCATAAAATTGTTAGAATGCATAAATTTTCCTAAAAAATTTCACTGCATGTATGCATTCACTACTTTCTATAGAGATGTCTGTGTGTAAACACAAGCATGAACAGAATGCACACACAATGGTATGTTCCTCATTTGCTAAAAAATCATAATCTTAAAATGTAGTGTAGTTATTTTTATCATGCACATGTGTGGACACATTTTTCAAAATAAAAAAGCAAAATCCAACTTCACGTTAATCATTCTTATTTATAGAAATTGAGATAAAAAGGGGAAGTATTACAAAAAAGAGAAAATCTTATTCTGTCAAAAAGTAATGAAAATGGTTATTCAACTTTGCTGCTCTAGGATTGCCTCATCTTCTCTCAAATTTTAATCAGATGATATATATTTAACAGAACTATATTTTTCTTTCTGTGGAAATCAATATCAACCGTCTTCTCACTGACTGCTGGAAAAATAGTCACAAAAGTTCTTCATGTTTTTTTAATAATTTTAGTTCAAGGTACAGTATGTCACTATAAAATAATGCAAATCATTTCTGTATATTGAATTATAAAAAATGTCTATAAAATTATTGGATTTTCATTGGGACGAGGAAATCTGAAAAGTGCAATCAAAACACTTGATCTAGCTTCTACTGTGATGAAATGGTGGAAACAGGCAGCTGTTCTCCTGAAAATGAATTATGATCTTTATTACATGATTTTATTTTTTTTTTTGCTGTGTGCATATAGCCATAAATCTGAACTTATATGAACAGTCTGTCCAAAATAAATGAAACATCTCACATTAAACATCTGATTTTTTTTTAAAATAATTTATTTTGAATCATTTAAACATAGACTTAAGCCATAGAGTTCAAATTAAAACTACTTTTGGAAAAACACTGATATCTATGTGTGTTGGGATTCATTATAGCAGTTTCACTAACTATAAAGAAGAAAATTTGGCTGGATTTACTTATATGTCTGCCTAAGATGAGTGGAATATAAAAAGTTCTTTTAGTTATATCTACTTTAGAATCATAGAATCAAGATCTGGTTTGGGTTGGAAGGGACCTTTAAAGATCATCTACTTCCAGTCCCCCTGCCATGTGCAGGGACAGCTTACGCTAGATGAGGTCACTCAAGGCCCCATCCAACCTGACCTTGAACCTTTCCAATGATAAGGCATCTAGAACTTCTCTGGGTAACTTGTTATGGTGTCTCACCACCCTCATTCTAATATAATTTCTTCCTTGTTCCAGGCCTCTGATTATTTTCGTGGTCCTCCTCTGTACACACTCCCAACAGGTCCATGTCTTTCCTGCACTGGGGACCCCAAAGCTGGAAGCAGGAGCTCAATTGAAGTCTCATGAGAACAGGGTAGAGAAACCAGTAAGTGGTAGAAAATTCAAACTCATTCACAGAATGTATTTCAGTACCCACCATGCACCTCCAGATCTTCCATCTGATGATAACCTTCTAAAAGTCAAGCTGCTTTTGTTGTCTGTGAAAATGTTTCTGTATCTCTGACACCTAGATTAGAAGGCTATCATAAAACACATGCTAAAGTACCTTACTGAACAAAGTCAGAGGGACTACATACTGAGACACTTTTTATATAGATCAGGTTTTCATTCATGTCTTTAATTTTTGACATATAATCCCACTTTTGAAATAGCTGCTGTATGAAATGTACTTCGTTTTGTAAGTGCAGTAAAGGTACTTGCATAACTTATCAGAGAGTGATGTTAGAAAATGTAAATTTACTCCTTTTATCCGTGGTGTACACAATATTTTCCTGAGGTTTTATTAGGTAAAGCACTCATTTATAAGGTAAGTGGCAGGATGAAAATTACCAGTCTTCAAGACCACTAGTTGCATAATAAATAAAGGGTCCATGCTATTTTAGTAGTAAATAATATGAAAATAACATTTAAAAAAAACCCTTTTGTTGTTTTCTCATAAACAGGTCATCTGTAAAGCCAAATAAGAAAAAAAAATATGATGGTGCTATATTTTCTTGAGACCCAATAACTTCAATAAGTTGGTATTTTCGTATTGTACCATTTGACAAAATCCATTAAAGAGAAGGCACCATATAGTTTGATTCCTTCCCTTCTTACGAATTTGTTTCTTTGGTAACCTCACCAGTGTTTAAGTATTTTTCATATGCAGACCTCACAAAGAAAAAATTCTTGGCACTTTAGGCAGGTGTTGTTACGCATTTTCTGAGGGTGCTTTTAATAGCTAAAAAATTGTAAGAGATTGATTATATGTTTACCTTTCAATGTTGCTAATTCAATTATTTTCTCACCACTCAGTTTCTCACTGACTTGTCATTATAAAATATCAGACTTAGCAAAAATGGATTGGAAGTACTGCTTTAATGTAGCGCTCAGTATGGAAATTTATTGTTAACTATATGAAATAAAAAGAGAATCTCAGTATGCTTTGGTTGTGTTTCTTAAATGAGGAAATGAATATATGCTTTTTAAAGTTCTCATATGTTAAATTGATAGAAATTTCCATTTAAACACATTGTAGGTATGTACTGTACTTATTTGCTCCAACACAAGAACTTAGAAATCTGAATAATGACTACGAGGAATTTCATACTTCAGGCCAATACAAGTATCAATACACTTGTAAAAGAAAAAAATCTGAGAATGTTAGTACTTTTGTTTTTAATGATTCTGCTTGTGCTGTGGAATTTTGGTTTAGACACTATATAAAAATAAAAAAAAAACATGTTTAAGAAGTGAAATACATCACAGACTGAAAAATAAAATAAATGATACAAAATTCTACTGTCAGAGTCATAAGTTTATTTAGGCATGAGAAATAATTGGTAGGAGAAGGACAGTCATTCAGAAAACTGAATGAAGAAAGATTTCTAATTATATTGGTTGATTGCTTCACAAAGATCAGTGCATAAATGGATTCATCAACAAATCTCAGAATCACAGCTGTCTAGTATGAAATGTAATCAAACTGTGGAAGCAGTAGCAGTGAAAGGATGGCAAATAAGAAGAGATAAAGACAAAAATATTCAGTATGCATTTGACATTGTCCCACACAATATCCTTGTCTCTAAACAGGAAGGACATGGATTTGATGGACAGACCACTTGGTGAATAAAAATTTGGCTGGATGGTTGCACTCAAATAATAGTGGTTAATGGCTCAATGTCCAAGTGGAACACAGTGATGAGTGGTGTTCTTCAGAGATTGGTATTGAGACCAGCACTTTTTGACATTTTTGTTGGTGACATGGACAGTGGGATTGAGGCACCCTCAGCAAGTTTGTTGATGTACAAAGCCGTGTGGTGTGGTACACACCGGAGGGAAGGAATGCCATCCACAGGGACCTTGACAGGCTTGAGAGGTGGGTCTGTGTGAACCTCATAAAGTGTAAAAGGGCCAAGTGCAAGATCCTGTACCTGGGTCGGGGCAATATCAAGCACCAGTACAGGCTGGGATGACAATGGACAGAAATGATCGCTGAGGAGAAAACCTTGTGATTGTTTGTAGAAGGAAAGCTCGATATGAATTGGCAATGCGTGCTTACAGCCCAGAAGGCCACACATATCCTGGGCTGCATCAAATGAGGTGGGACCAGCACACTGGTGGGGTGATTCGCCTCCTCTACTCTGCTCTTCTGAGAGCCCAGCTGGAGTGCTGCATCCACCTGTGAGGCCCACAACACAAGAAAGGTATGAATCACTTGGAATGAGTGCAGAGTAGAGCCACTGATGTGATCACAGGGCTGGAGCACCTCTCCTATGAAGACAGACTGAGACAGTTGGGGTTGCTTAGCCTGGAGAAGGATTCAGGGAGACCTTATAGCATCTTCCAGTACCTAAAGGGGATCTACAGGAGAGCTGGGGAGCAACTTTTCACAAGGACATGTATAGGTTGATAGGACAAGGGGAAATGGCCTTTTCCTGTAAGAGGGTGGGTTTGGATTAGATATTAGGAGGAAATTATTTCCTGTGAGGGTGGTGAGACACTGGAACTGGTTGTCCAGAGAGGTTTTGGACTCACTCCCCATATATTCAAGACCAGTCTGGATGGGGCTCTGAGTAACCAGTCTAGAGGAAGGTTCCCTGCTTATGGTAAGGGTATTGGAGCTAGATGATCCTCAAGGTCCCTTTAAATCATAACAATTCTATGATTCTATGATTAGTTTCCAGTATAAAATGTTTATAGGGAATTAAAAATTTTCATAGTAAATATGAAGGACTGATAAAGTAAGTTTTCAGGAACTAACTCTGGGTTACTGGTTTTCCTTAGTTAGACCTGGAGGCATCCAGTCTACTAAGGGACACATTAACAATACATAAATCTTTCTCTTCTTTCCTTGTGAAAAGCTCTTGGGAAGCTCTGGTAATAGAAAATTTTTTTGTCCACCACTACCACCATATTACTCTTTACTTTTCTGTAGACAGTTAACTCAAACAGCAGGGAAAGAAAGTGATTACCTCCTTGAAAATTTCCTTTCTGTTTGTTTAAGCTATTACACTTATGAGACTCTTAGGAATGAGGGAGAGAGGAACTGGTTTTTTGCCTTGAAAAGTCAATGCCTGCATATGTTTAGATAGCAACCACAGAACTACAAGAAAAGGAAATATGACTTAAGATTGCATATTAAGCTATATCTTGGTATCATATGAGTTGTTCTTTTTTTTTTTTTTTTT
>VXAY01007342.1:3493294-3503568 GCA_013399855.1 Oxyruncus cristatus
TTTTTTTAATTTTGGCCGGAGTTTTACGAATTTAACTGTGGGTTTTTGGCACAGCATAAACTAGAGCTACCTCTATATTTAACTATACTGCACTTGATGAAAATTTTCCCTCCAATTTATGCAACATTTCAAAATAATTTCATGCTCTGGAAAGAAAACAGGAGAAAAGTACCCTTCTCCTATTTTTTCGTGGCTTTAAAACCAGAAAGTAGATTAATGCACTTGACTTCAGTTTGAAAAAGAATCATCCTACAGAGATTTTCCAAGTGTTGTACTTGCCAATTTTGTATTTTTAAGTATTATTCATCTTGGTGATTCTGTAAGATTAAAAAAGGGAATTACTGAGCTCCATCATGTGAAAAGGAGAAAGAAAGGCAAAAATGCAGCAGGAAAGTGAGGAAAAGGGAATGAGGGAAGGGAGGATGGAAGGAAGGAAGGAAATTGGCCAGTTGTTGCATATACTGAAGCACATATTGTTTAGATTTTAAAAACATGAAGACTTTCCAGCTGAACCTCTTCCTCTAAGCAATCTGGCCTTCTTGGCTAAAAATAAAGATCCTGCTGCCATAATAACATATTGCTCTTGATTAAAAATGCTCATTAAATAGAATTAAAATTCTTACTAGTGGTTAAAATTATTCTCTAAAAATAAATTAGGGGCTTGGACTAATAGAAGAATAGTCTAATAATAGTTTAGGATAAAGGTTTATACAGATAAACTATTTTGGTTTTTTGGTGTGTAAAGACTTCTGTATGGTAAAACCAGTGTTAGAGACAATGTGAATTCAGACATGTGGAAGGGCATTTTCTAATCTGCCTATTTAAGAACTATGTCATAGCTGAACATTTTGGATCACCTTATTCCATCTTTTCTACTTTCCTTCTTTTGTATTCATTCATCATTTTGTTATTCATCACTGCAGAAGTTAGGTTTTAAGAGTGGAGGGAAAGAGTAGAACAGAAGAAACAGAACTCTATCCTTTTGGGAACACCTGAGTCCTTCTAGCAGAGATTTAATTTATTCCACATTTATCACTAACTTATCCAGATTCCTCCTTTTAGAGAAATATCCAAGAGAAGGTCAGACCCACCGAATGACCACCTGGGGCTGTGCAGAGGTACTTTATCTTCCTATGCTTCTGGAAATCTACAAGATATAAGGTTAAATACCTTCTCTCTTCCATAAACTGAGACAAGCTCTTTCAGCTTGTTTTCTGTGACTAACCAGGAGGACCTTTGTTAAAAAGTGTTATCTTTTCCCATTCCTTCAGTATTCACTGAAATAATGTCTTTCCCTCAGTGATCAGTCAAAATTTTATCTCTCTTCCATACTCTTCCTGCACAATGACATGCCACCATTTATCTTTGTCCCAAGCTGGGCAAATAGAAAATTAATTAACTATAAACACTTTATAAATGTGTGCTGTAAAGAGCATAAGTAGGCAAACTGTCACTTAACTTAGTCTCCTATTGATTCTAAACAGCCCAAATGGACTGATTTCTTTTGGACAAGTCTAGCTCTGGGGCTGGTGTTAACATAGTTGCCATAGGATTAATTGAATAAAATCTATGATTAACAATATGAATATCTATGAAACTAGACAGAAATGTCATATCTTTCTTACAGTATACCAGAACATAACCATATTTTACCAATAAATATAACACTTTTACATCCATAATGTAAGACTGGTTAGATTAATAAAGCAATTATTTAACCTAGCTAATCTTCTAACATTTATATTATGTTTATAATTTAGGAATTTACAGGAAGCTGATTAAAGTATTATTAGTAAAAATTTTAAAATTTATTAGCAGAAACTTTGTATCGATATATAGTTTCCAGACTGAAGATCTACAAAAAAATCAATATGCTTAAGCTTTAATAAGTGCTAAGCATCATCTATGTAAAATGTGTTGGTACGTTTTCTCATATGGCAAACAGAATAAAGTAATTAAAACTAAAAAGAAAAATGTGTGCACCAGACTGGAATAATATTAAAATATGCCTATGCTCAGGAGGATGGGAGGAAATACAACACAGATGGCACTGATTTCACCAAATACAGGACCTCATTCAATGCCTATTAAGTTATCAGAAAAATAAATCTCTTGTCTGCACAAGCTCCAAAATTCTTTCACAGACACGTATAGACCCATCTAAGTTCCCCTTGTACAGCAATCAGGTGCCTGACCTGGTGTGGGGTTGTTCTCCTGATGTTAGACTCTTATGCCTGGCTGAGAAGTCCAGCACTATTCCACGACTGTGTTACAGACCCTCAAGAAAAGAGACCAGAGAGACTCCTCTCCGTGAGCTTCAGTCTTTCGTTCCTGAGGATTCTGCAGGTACCTCCAGAAATAATTCCTTAATTAATGCAATTTAAAATATTTAAATGGTGAGACAGAGTGCTGGAGGGGTAAAGGTAACAAACAGAACTAGTATATTTTATAGAGCAAATATAAAGTGCTTTTAACACCTATAACTTGTGGTCAATGTTGCAACACATATAACTGCTAAAATTATGATTAAGAGTGCTACTTGTTAGAAAATGGTCTGTTATTATTGGAAATCTATTAAGTAGTAATATAACATGTAAAATATCTATTTGTTACTCAAACGAAATGTCTACAGAGGAAAACAGTACTGCAACATGCTGGTCCCCAGCTGCTACATAAAGATTGGTATGGTTCCAAAAGAAAACAGAAACTGAATCAGATATTATTATTCATTTTTCTGCAGTAGCTACTTGTTAAAGCTATTACTTTTATTGCCTTCTTCCCAAGGGTCCATTTTTGAGCTTTGGTCCTTAAGTAAATCCACGAAGAGTATAAAGTGATATTGCTTTGACTAGTACTAACCAGAGAAAATAAATATGAATCTCCTGAGTAGTGCACACTGAGAAAGTCCAAAAGATATGGCATTCTGGATAAGAGTAACCCTATGCAGAATAACCCAATACTGGCTGAGGGCTAACCTACTTGAAAACAGCTCTGAGGAGAAGGACCTGGGGGTCCAACAACAAGCGGTTCATGACCTGAAACTTTGACCCTGTGGCCAAGATGGCTAATGATATTTTGAGGTGGATCATGAACAGCCTTGCTAGCAGGTTGAGGGAGGTGATCCTTCCTCTCTGCTCAACCCTACTGAGACTACAACTGGAATACTGTATCTGGTTCTGGACTCTTCAGTACAAGAGAAACATAGAGCTCCAGGACTGCATCCAGCAGAGGGCAACAAAGATGATTAAGGGACTGGACCTTACAAGGAAAGGCTGAAGTGGCTGGGCCTGTTTAGCTTTGAGAAGAGACGACTGAGAGGGGACCTCATCAAGGTATGTAAGTATGTGAAGGCAGGGTGAGAAGAGGATGAAATCAGGCTCTTCTTGGTGGTGCTGAGCAATAGGACAAGAGGCAATGGTCAGAAACTTATGCACAGGAAATTCCACCTGAGTATGAGGAAGAACTTTACTGTGTGGGTGACTGTGCACTGGAACAGATTGCCCAGAGTGGTTATCTGGTCTCCCTCACCAGAAATATTCAAGAACTCCCTGAACGCAATTCTCTGACGTGTTCTAGGATAACCCTGCTTGAGCAGAGAGGTTGGACCAGGTGACCCACTGTGGTCCCTTCCAGCTTAACATTTGGTGATTATGCAAGGCAGATTCACTGTATGTACCTATGGATTAGAAAGTACCTTTTTGTGTCTGAAAACATCAACTTCCTTTTGCCCTATGCCCCTAAGAGTCCCCTTTATGTGTCTTTTAAATATCTGCAGAAGTGAGGACTCCTCCAGTTCCCTGGGCAGCCCGTTTCAATACTAGACAAAACTTTAAACGAAGAAATGTTTCCTAATATTCAGTAACAAAGTCCATTTTGTCTTAGTTTATCTCTTGTTACTTGGGAGAAGAGACTGATCCCCTCGTTTTCAGGTAGTGGTAGAGAGCACTAAGGTTCTCCCCGAGCCACCCTTTCTCCAGGCTAAACAACTTCAGCTCCCTCAGTCACTCCTCATAAGACTTGTATTCCAGACTCTTCACCAACTTTGTTGCCCTCCTCTGGAAATGCAGCCTCAGTCATATATCTCCTTATTACAGCCCATAAATAATTTTTTTCCTGTGAAACATAAAACAACATGAATACCTAGTATACCTGCTGGGCAACATATATTTGGATGTTTTTCTCCATGGGCGGAGCATGTTGGTGTGTTCTTTTCAATTTCCTTTTAAACTTGAAAATGCTGGTATTCTTCTTGATCTACAGGTGATGAGGAAGGGTTCTGATAGGAACAAGTATAGCTAGTGCCACAACCGTGTTTTATCTCTTATGTCCATGTTCACCCACTGTGAAATGACACAATAGAAGAAAGATGTTGATAAATTAGGGTGGGTCCTTGGCCAAAAGTATGGCTCGAGAGATTGCCCCATGAGGAGAGGATCGGGGAACAAGGCTTCCTCAGCCTGGGCCAAAGACAGTTTCACAGACACCTTCCCATACTGTGAGGTGGTTACTGAGGAGAGAGCACCAAGATTTTTGCTATACTGCACAACATCAGAGTGAGGAACAGTGGCCATCAATTGAAACAATAGCGCTTCTGACTTCTAACTGGTGGTGACAGGGTGGCATTTCCATGAAAGTAATGAAACTAATTTTGTTAGTTTAGTTTCTTCTGTTTTGTGACTTGCTAGTCTTCTTGTACGCAGAGAACAACATCTTTTCATTTTACTGAAAATGCAATAATTAATTGAAGCAGTATACGTATCACCTTTTACAGTAGTAGGTTTTGGCAGCATAGACTTTTGAGTAAAATTAGAAACAATCTACCAAGTTTTCTTCCCCTCTTTAGTCACACATACATAAATAATTACAGACAGGAACTCATACATTAAAATCTGAAATTATTTATAAAAAGCATATTTTCACCTAATAATAATTTAAGTATATTCCCCTTACCCTGGCACAGAAAAAAAAAAAATCAGGGGAAATACAAATTTGATTTTAAATAATACCTGTAAGTCTCAAAATGTTGTGTAATGAGTGAATATCAGCCTGTTATAAAATCTAAGAAAAGCTGTTGAGCATAAATTAGCCTTTAAATAAAATTTAAAGGCCTGTAGAGAACACTCATCTTGAACAGAAAAGGTAGCTTTTGTTCGATGACTGGGGCTCATAATGTTTTCCCTGTTAGATCTTATTAACCTATATATGCAATGCACAACAATGCACAAAGTTTTAACCACTTTAGTCTTTGTAAAATCTTGCAATTACAATCTCCAAAACATGTGAAGCTATTTTATAATGTTAATTAAGGGTCATGGAGTATTGTTTCCTACATGGTGTTAGTAAGCTGGTGGACTGTAACATTTTGCTGGAACTCAAGTTAGCACTCAATTAACTATACCTAAGTGGCTTGCTTATCTTTTTTTATTTAGCAGGTCATTTGACACCCAATAATTCTATGTTATGAAAGAAAATACATAAAACTATGTCGACTTAGAATAAAGCAGCACTGTTTTTTTTCAGAATCTCTCTCTCCCTCTTTCCTTCCCTATCTGTTCACGAAGGAGGAAAAATACAGTGTATGAATGAAGACAAGAAGGTACTGGTAATAGTGAACATTGATCAAATATTTGTGATGGTTTCTGTTATTACTCTTTTAATAATTTACAGCAGTACCACAACAGGGTTGTGTAGACTTCTAGAATATAAAATGCTTTAAACTATGTAAAAGTTGTGTATTCTTTCATTTTTGCTTTTGTTTTGTTTTGTTTTGCAAAATCTTTCAAGATAAGAACTTGATAAACTAGGAAGAATTGAAATCAGATGTATCACTGTTCTTCGTTTTGTGACATAATTTTCACATAAGTAAAATAGGTATGAAATCATAACACATCAGAGTGGTATTTGGTAAGGATAACAGCTAATGAACCTCTGGCTTTCCAGTTTCCTTTTTTTCCTATGAAGTTCATTAAATTCTTCTGTATATCACATTATCAGTCACTATCTAACTGAAACAAGGGGTTGTAAGGTTCCCATCAGTAAGAAGAAGTGTCAGACCTTTTCATAAATGCTCAGTAAAAATTTGAAATTGCAACAAGTTTTAGATCAGCCTATGCTTATTTCTAGGATATTTATTAAGCAAGTAAGTACAGATGAAAGCCCATGATACCCTTCTGTAAGACCTCCTCACAGAACCTCAAAGCGAAGTTTACTGATGAAGGTTCTCCCAATATTTCTTCACTTACATGGAAACATAAATGGGAATAACAGAATTACTAAGGATTTTTATACCCTTCATGTACAGAAACTTGATACTGATATTCTTTAAAGGGTCACTTAGTTGATATTATTATCCTGCAAAGGCTAATTAAAAGTGCCCAACTGACACTTCATCTAGGTAGACAGAAGTCTCTTTTTGTCTTCAGGTGGCTAACTTTTTACTTTTCTTCTAATATAAGTACTGTCTAGCAAATGTGCAGGAAAATAATTTCTCAATCCTTCCCATACAAAAAAGAAGCTGACCTGCTATTTTGTTGTGCTGAACATGACTATTTCCCCTCTCTCCTCCCAAAAATCAATATTTAAAAAAAGAAAAAGAAACTTATAATGCCTCCCTCCCTCAGTTCTTTAATATAAATTTTCAAAAAAAGCATTGTCTGTATTCATATCAGTTGTATAATTTATATAAGCTATAAGCAAAATTGTTTGTATTATGAAGACATTAAAATTAAACTGACAGAACTGTAAATATTTGGTCATCAACACCAAAACCACAAAACCAAAATATTGCTAAGTTATGTTCCTTCTGGAAACAATTGACAGGATTGGATCACACTTAAATCATACTTATAATAAATATCTGCAGATGCAGCATTACAATGCAGGGGGAGATGACCTCCAGAATAAAAGGAGACAAGCAGTTATACTGGTATCTAGGTAGATTAAAGCTCCAGCTACATATTTTTAGGTTCCTAACAAATAAAACATCTAAAATAAGAGTTTAACCTTTTCCTTTGAACATTTTTTAAAAAGGAAAGAATCACCTATATTTTGTCAAACAAAACTGATTGAAAATAAAATAAATAATTAGATTAATTGAAAATGTGACTGAAAATACAAATGATCCCTAGTGCAGATCACTTAATAACTGGAATTTACATCTCCTCTTGCAAATCATATACTCCACAGTTAAGACCCTTTCTGAAGATCTTATTGAAACACTACAATAAAACAGTTAGAGAAAACAAATCAAGATGCACATTTTGTAGCCTACTCTCTCTGTATTGACATTTGGTGACCATGACTGATTAATATAACAGCATATTTTAAACAAGGTAATTTTCCTAGAATTGGATAGAAAAGGAATCACATGATAGTTGGCATCTTGGATATGACCAGTGTATTTTAAAAGCTCTTACCTTTGTGTGTAGTCAAGCCAGAACACACTGCAAAAACCTCGGCCAAAGTTATAAACCCTTTATCTTTTATGCAATTCACATTCCTTAGATCTATTTTTAGGTATTTATCTGCTATTTTAAGTCAGAGGTCTCTCTGAGTTGGAGTACCTCAATTTATAAGTCACCTATCACTTTCCAGCGTAGATGAAATCTGGGGAGACTGAGCTCTTGATTTGGAGACTTTTGTTTCATTATGAGAACTCAGAAGCTCTAATGCAAATGTTTCTCTGTTACCATTTATACAGGTAGGATTCTGGGAGGTCTTGTAGCACCCTGTGCCTCTTTTAGGAATTTACATATTTAGATTTCCCTTCTTTGTTTCAGTGTTGTCACAAGATAGACTGTGGAAAATATTTTTTGCTGTTCGACATTGTAGTGACCGCAATTTATTCCTTTATCTGGTCATACGTAACGGTTACAGCAATCTGCTGAAACATGTGGATGTATTTTTCTCTGTATAGTTTATGTTTAAACAATGGAAGCTCGCATAAAGTTGGGTTTCAGGACATATGTAATGTCAGAAGCATAGGCTGGAGACATACGTAGTACAGTATCACCAGTACGCATGAATTGAATTGAAAAAAAAAATTGATTATATTGTCTCAAATTAATAGGTAATTATTGCATTTCTAAAAATAATAAAAAATAATAAATTGACATTAGCAAACTCACTAGAAAATAAAAAAAACAAACCAGTAAAAAAATATATCTTGTTTGCTAGAAAGAGACATTTTACATTTTTTATTGTTGTGACCCACAGAAGAATATTTATGCTGTTCACCACTTGACTAATGTCATTGTGTAATGCACAGTTATTCTGCAGACTTTAGGATTAGTAAGGGATGTGACTCCTGAGACACTTATATGTTATATCAAGTCACTTGTAATAAGCCATAAAAAGTTTTTCAGGATTTTTTGTTGGCTTTGGAATGAAGAGGTGATATTTATCAATTCTTCTATCTACAAACTTCAGAATGGTCTTATTGTTTTTGATTCTATACTTGACAACCTGGCTTATGGCCTGGTTTCATTCCAGTTTATGGTCAGTTTTAGGCATTTACCTGAAGCTACCACATCCTAAAAACATTCTGAAGATGATGTAGCTACTAAAAACATTCTATGAGGATACCAAAAATCTCCCGTGAGAGAGATTTAGATCCTTACTACTCTCAATTGCTTTAAGAGACTTTTCTAGGATTATAAGGCTTTCTAACTACATGTCAGTTTAAAACTACAAGTGAGATAGTATGAGTCGAGGCCATTGCTCTTTCTGTACTTGCGTGTTGTCTCTGTAAACAAAGTATGACAAATTTGTGAGTGGGAAAAGGGAGGTAGGGGAAAGAGAAGAAAAAGTTTATCATTGCTTTTCTAGACTTGAATGCAAAAAACAAACTGAGAAAAAGGAATGTCTGTAGATAATGATGTGAGAACAGAATATTGTCAGTATCATTATCTGCTTTTATATTGCAATCAAAACCATCCAGTGTTTAGAATGATACAAACAGAGCAGGTAAAACCTTACCCTGTATATCCAAAATAAATAGCAATCAGTTTTTGCCTTCACAATGTAGGGATCTATCCTGGAAGTACCAAGAGCCTTCAGACTCTGCTATCTTGTTTTTTCCTTCACAGAACTGAGCATCAGCCCAGTCCTGAGCTTTTCCTAATAATTTCTGGATACAGTCATGTTTTAATAATATGAGGCAGATGGTACAAAGAGAATTGTGTTTAGATGTTTTGTTGTCATTCCTTTAACATTTTTTTAATCCAGATATGTCTATGACGCTTTCCATGTTTTTTTTTTTCTCATTGTTATATGCCTCATTTATTTGAAATATCTAGGCATGTTTATGCTTGCAGTTTCAAAGTAGTACTTGTTTGTCACACGCACCTCTGCAGTACTGTTTCACAACTGCACAAAGAAATAAATCATGTAGGTCAAAATCTCTTGTGGAAAAAGTCATCAGACAAGAGAAACTGGTTTGCTTAAAGAAAAACTCTATTAAAAGCTATCCACTTGAATACTTTTCACATATCTGAGACAATTATCTGTTCACAAATGGTATGATTGCTAGTTCACTAAGTAATTCTGCTTTGAAGCTTTGTTCTAAAGGCAAAGACATATTAAAAGGTGTTCAGATCTGTAAAGTAGTTTCAAGTACTTTTGGAGCTTTGTAAATCAAGTGGATAAAATCAAAACGATAAAGCAGAAAATTAATAAAAAGGTTTTAATGTTTGGCTTAAAGCCAAAGCTACCATTAAAGTTGTAAATATCACCACTAAATAGATAACAATATAAAAATTTATGTAAACCAATAGAAATGTCTATTTAAACCTATTTATGAAAATCTATTTTCAGCAACTTGCTGCACTATGAACTCAGTTGTACTGTGCTTTCCTTTTTGAAAACTGTTGATAAAAGAGAATTGAAGTTTTAAAGAAACAGGTGTACATAAATGCTTTCAGAGACTATTACTACTATTTTTGTTCAGTGGACTCTATACACGTTAGAAAATGTCTTCTATCTATTATATCTGTTATTCACATCAAATTATCCTTTATTCATTAAATAAAAGCTTCTCCTTCTAACAACACAATTTTAATGATATTAGTGTAGTTTTTTGGAAATAAAATACATGGCGTGTAATCTGATTCCAGTGGGATGAGGTTCAAAAAGGCCAAGTGCCGGGTCCTGCACTTTGGCCACAACAACCCCCTGCAGCGCTACAGGCTGGGGACAGAGTGGCTGGAGAGCAGCCAGGCAGAAAGGGATCTGGGGGTGCTGATTGACAGGAGGCTGAACATGAGCCAGCAGTGTGC
>VXAY01007342.1:3503767-3521085 GCA_013399855.1 Oxyruncus cristatus
CTCAGGGGAGACCTCATCGCTCTCTACAACTATCTGAAAGGAGGTTGTAGCCAGGTGGGGGTTGGTCTCTTCTCCCAGGCAACCAGCCGGAAGACAAGAGGGCATGGCCTTAAGCTGTGCCAGGGGAGGTTTAGGTTAGATATCAGAAAGAAATTCTTTACAGAGAGAGTAATCAACCATTGGAATGGGGTGCCCAGGGAAGTGGTGGATTCTCCATCCCTGGAGGTTTTCAAGACAAGGCTGGACGTGGCACTTAATGCCATAGTCTAGTAACCGTGGTGGTGTTGGATCAAGGGTTGGACTTGATGATCTCCGAGGTCCTTTCCAATCCATCTGATTCTATGATTCTATGATTCATTTTCTTCACTGGAATAGCCCTCGTGTTGTCAAGGAAATATTATAGCACCACAGTGTCATTCCCAGTATATGATAATTTGAGCCCACATGACAAGTATTTTTTGAATATATGCATTTAGGTTGATATTAATGAGTCATAACAAACATGCATGCCACATAGATGAAATTCCAACTCTAGGTACCTAATCAACTAGGCAAAGCCTTTATGAAAGGTGCTTATTTTTTTTCCTACATTAAATACATGGAGATTTCAAAGTAAATAAACTCTTCAAAATTAATCTGTGAATGTTTATATTTTCAAACTCATGGGCTACTGGTGTTTCTATCTTTTTATTCTTGGTTATGCAAGGCCTGAACACGTGATGGAGTGTAGTGGTGAAAGGGGGAAGAGGCAAGATGTAGGGAACAGCCTGACTATTGGCTGCTACAATTACTGTGACACACAAAACCACCTACCTGCAAATCCAGAACAGGTGCACTATTAGGGAGGCAGGTTTTATTACTCTAATACCGTATTTCATTCTTTTATAAACTGGAATTGGTTAATTTTTTCAGATGGTATTGGTTTCATTCCTCAGAAGGATGAACCAATTAAAAGGCTGAGGTCTACTTAGTAATTCTCTCAGATTTTTTTCTTGTGATTTTTAAACCTTCTTTTCCTTCTGAAGAAAGCATAGGGAAAATACTTAGTATGTGGTAACCAACTATAAATAAACACAATTTTTGTAAAGGAAGGCCCCCATAGAGAATCTTTTTAACAACTTTACCAATAAAATAAAATATTTCACAGTGTATGTGAATTTTCATGAAGTATATATGGGTTGCAAAAGAAAAGTTTGCATAGTTCCATAAAAGAGACTTTGGTCAGATAACATTTGTGCTGAGGCTATGGATGAGAACGCAGGATAAATTTTACCATTTTGTTCCTCTTATATATTTGGTAGTGTTCATTTTTATTGTGCTGCAACTATTCTTTTCATATGAACATAATACACACAGCAGATTTGAAAAGTACCCAGTGAGGAAGAAATGGGTGGTCCAGAACACGCATTTTTATCATGTGTCATGTGTAGCAAAGAGAAACATTATTCAGAAATGTACTGATTTCTCTGGTTTATAACAGCCTCTGTTGAGAACTGCACAGAACTATTTCTTCCATAGGTTACCTAAAAAAATGGGAAGGGTAAAAACGGTGCATAAGAGAGGAGATGAGAGTTGTGCATTATTCACGAGAGAAGAATGTAGAGAGAAACAGCACATCCTACACAAAACAGGATTCACCTCTAATAAGTTCTGGTTTCTTTTAAGAGAGCAAAAAATACGATGATTCTCTAACACAAGTTGTTATGGAAGGACATACAAAAGCATGACCCAAGGAAGAAAGAAAGAAATAAGAGTTTATTAGTATGAGAGAATAGATTTATACGAAGATTCAATTTTTTAAAAAAATACTTGAAAACATAGTAATAATCCATTTGATGAAATGAGCCTTTTAGCAGATGGAAGATGAAAGTTCCTAGGGTTGCATTTAGCCATGTGAAGCCATAATTATTAATTAAGTACGTTTTGAAGCAGAAAAAAGATGAAAAAATTATTGAAGCTTAAATGGATACAGCATATATTTGCCACTAGCTAAAAATTAAATCTGATAACATAATGCAAAAAAATCATTTAAATACAGAAAGAAACATATTTTTGAGGTTTTTTCCATCTATCAAGATGGCCACATTGCAAAATGTCATATTATTTTTAAGTTGATTATGAAATGAAAAAATGTTGAAATGAAATACTTCACTATTTTAAATTTCCCACACAGCACTTATGCAAACAAAACCAAACAAAATGAAAGCACTACTGCTTTTTAAATGTGCATGCAGTTATTATTGTTCACACATTCAATTTCCAGTGAAAGACTAACATTTTTGTAAAAGTTTATAAAATTTTAGTATTTTCTCAGCAGTCACCCATTATTTTACTATGGATCATAAAATTACTTTCCTGGAAGAGAGATTATTTTTTTAGATATATTTCTTTTCCAATTATTCATTCAGAAATTAAAAATTTGTATTTTATATTCTACTCACAGGAATCTATCTTATCCAAATCACAGGGAGTAGTTGCATACAATTTTTTGGGAATAAAGACATATTACTCAAAATTACTTAAACATTTGTTATAATTTGATAAATCTCTTCTTAGAATCCCTTTAAAAATTATAATTACTAGTTTTTCATTTATGATATGCACTTTTTACACATTATGTTTTCTCCCTTTAAGGAAGATAGATCTCAAAACATTAAAATTTTTCAACATAATACTTTTCTTCAACAGATTTATTCCATGTCTTGATAGCTACCGAGTTGTGTTTTGTCAGAATGCATAAATGATTGACAAAAAAAAAATCATAAATTTGTCAAGATGTTATTTTTTTTTTATATAGAACAACAATATCAAAAGGATTCTTCCCTTCTAGGCATTCCAAATGCAAATTATTTTTTCTAATTAAGTATAATTTAAATTTTCATTCCATAATGCACTGCTAAAGATTTTGTCTTTTTATAAATACAGTAATTTCAGAAATCTGCCTTTTTTTTTTTTTTTTTTTATAATTTTAAAAATTCAAGCTTAGTTTTCTTGATTTTTTGTTTTGTTTTCAAATTGGTAAGTTTTTCATATCCAAAGTTGANTAAAAAATTTTTTTTTTTTTTTTTTTTTTTTAATAATTTCACAAGTTCAAGCAATATCTGCTTGGAAAAAATAGATAACCATATCTAAATTCTCACAGGAGATCTACAATAACAGCTATACACATGCCTGTGTCCATATCTAGGCTTACACTAGCTGTATATTTTTAAATACTGCCTATCCATCTCTAAAAAAAGCCAGGCAAAAGCCAGAGCAAAAGCCAGCCAAAGGCCAGTTTTGGACCTCTGTTCAATTTTTACTGTCTCTGAAACTTCCCAGTTTGTAGTTTTCTCCTACAGACTACCTTCTGTATCTTCCACGAGGTGGCTTTTATCCTCCTCTGCTTTTGCTCTGTTCCATTTCCATTTATTTCTGCCATTATGTGTTTTTCTACTACTCCAAAATACTTGCAGCATCACATCCACCCAGAACTGCAATTTATCCAGGAGCTTTGGAAGAGCATGGTCAGAAAAATATGATCCCAATTTGATATATACTGGGAAGAACCATAATTTTGTAACACAGACAACTCTGAATCTTGATTTAGATCATATTATAGTCCCAGAACAACAGCTAAGAAAAGGAAGTTTCTTCATGAGAGGAAACTCTCTGGTTTAGTTCTAGGGTTGGTCTTTTTTTTTTTCACAAGGAATGTGAGGTAAAACATGCTAATGATCTGAAAGCCTTGCTTTCATACAACTCTCTCTTGTAGGACAAGGATTTTAAATACAGGGAAAAAGAAATGACAGATACTTTTCTCAGGCCACAACTACTGTTAGAATACCTGATATTACAGTGGTCCTGCAATCAAACCAGGACATCTTTTCTTCATTATGTAGCCTAGCAGGATTCTTTACTAAAGAGTTTCTGGAACTGAGGCCAAGTGATGTTGCCTGCTCAGGTGTATGCTATCAAGCCAATTCTCTTCTAAAACAGGGCAGCTGCATCTAGCCTGTCTGTTGGGAATTGAGATAAATCTCAAACTCTGCTTAGGAACTGTCTGGTAGAAGACCAGGCAGCCTGATGGGTATCAAATGTGAGTGGTCCAGATGAGATCTGTAGATCTTGAGCCCATGATCAGGATGGTACAGTAGCTGTCTTGGGCATTTCTTTAGCAGAAAATTCCTGGATCTTCTCAGGTACAGAATCTGTTGGACAACACCTTTGTTACTCGTTTTGCGTAGAGAAAGAGGGCAGGTAATATATAGTAAGAGGAGGATTTTGCTCTTTGGATCTGATCAGTGGTCACAATGTAAAAAATTTGTAGGAATAACAGGATAATGTTCAGTGACTACTTCTCATCCTTGCTTTCAAATATGGCACTGAAGCAGGGCAAAAAATAAGCAAAACCAAGAAGCATGTGGTTAAAAAAAGTATCGCACTAAGTAACATATACTAGGACTGTCTCAATGGTTGTAGTATCTCGCATTGTCATGCAGGCATTGCTCCAAAATTATTTTATATATATACATTCATGTATGTCAGTGACAAATTAAAGTGTAGATAGGAATTTCAAAGGTCAGTGAGGTGCTATAACTCTTGACTTGTTGGAAGTGTAAGCAGCCCTTGTTAATTTATTTTGGCAGGAGAGAGATTGTCTCCTTTTTTGGCTGGGTTTTTAGGGACAAAACATGTTAAAATTAAGAGAGGCAAGTCCAAGTCATCTTTTTCTTTCCTTTTACTCTGAATCTGTGGATGCTGAAACTAAGACAACTGCTGATAATGCTACAGCAAAGAGAAGCCAACTTTCAAACATAGTTGCTGTACCAGGCAGAGCATAGATAGTAAGAGGAACACCAGTGACTTGCTGGGGAAAGATGATATTTTCAAACTATTTCTGTGCTTACTTTTTACACTGCTTATGAGCTAAAAATGCCTGTAGAATCACCTGAACATGACCTTATCTTGTTTTAGGTGCCAGTTCGGGTGCAGTCCCCAAATGCATCACTCCAGAATTCCTGTGTTATTCTGTGTAGGCAGCTCTGAAGTAGTGGAAGGATGAGAAAATTCTTTGCACTCTTATTTGGTGGTGTATCACACAGAGGTATAGAGGTGAGAAAGGAAAAGAATTAGAGGGGAAAGAAGGAAACCACACAAGAAATACCACAACTAGTCCTTCCTATTTTGCCCCCTGAAATTTAAGCCTTCTATAGTGTATATATTTTTCTCTCCATTCCACTTAGATTACTTTTCATTTATTTGGTTATCATGTACTGTTCCTACCAAGTCTACAATGTCTCTTAGTTTAATAAAGCTCTCTGTTTAAGAGACTGTAATTAGACCTATTGGTCTAATTACAGTAGAAGAAGCCTTTCCAGAAATATTATATTGAACTTCAATAACAGATGAAACAGTTTATATAGATCATTAAACTGGTACTATATTATTCTCAAACAGCAAATATGAGAAAGCATATTTAAATCAATATTTTTTGACAGACAAATCACTGCTTTTTTTCTTCACATATCCAATCCATAAATTTCAGAAAAGCAAACTACCACAGGAGTGCTTCATGCAGGCAGTTCAGAAAATTATTTCAACAAGAAAGTTAAACTCTAATGTTTTGCACAACAGTATGTTGTCAGATGATATTTTATTAGTTATATCACTTTAAACATCTCTGGGACAACTCTGTTTTTTCAGTGGAAGATTTTAATGATTTTTTCAAATAACTAAAAATAATTTGAACATGAATAATGTATTCAGAAAATGTATATATGCATATATGCAAATACTTTATAATTCCTGGGAAATTTGCCTGTACACAGACACAGCAAGGCATCTTGAGAAAAACCCTTTTCATCCAGTCAGATAAGTATCTATCTACAATATTCTATTCCTGTTAATACTGAAATGCATATTCCTCACGCTCCCATCTTATCTATATCTGGTTTCATAAATAAATGCTTATGAAGTTTAGCAATGTCCTGGCCACAACATCAAAAAGAAATTAGGTCCTTAACTAGCTAAAACCCAAAGCATTAATATTATATACCTTCCCAGTTTTCCCTGTGTTCACCTTACTGTATCTTCCTTTGTCCAATTAAGATGATAGTACTGTTTTTAGCTACTTTATTGTGTAATTTTTCTATAATATAAAAAAAACCTGTAGACAAATAGTTTCCTTAGCATCTCCAGCACAGTCTGAAACTTCCATTTGAAAAATCAGCTCTAATTTCAGGTGTGTCTGTCATTTCAGTGGTTCCTAAGCAGAGGAATTCTCTGATATCTAAAAGTAGTGTCAGTCTAAGAGTTGGTACGTTATTATTGCTTCCAAAACAATCCACTCTGGAAATGTGATAAATGTTCTCCATTGCGCTTAGCATCAAAGTTTCAGAAAGCTACTGGCACTGATCCTCACCCTTTTGCAGAACTTTGGAAGCCATGACTGGTTAGTTCATAGCTGCAAACGTAATTTCACTGGTGTATCTCCTCTAGGATTGCCACTGTACACAGGACACCAGGCTGGAACTGGGGCCTTGCAGAAAGTATATTGGCTACCCCTGCTATATGCAGAGTTATGGATATAGTCTGGATCTAGCCTGTCTGATGGTTCACTGTTACCCATGCCCTTTGGATTTAGAAATTTTCCCCAAAGCCTTGTATTGTCTCTTTATGTATGGGTCCCATGGCATAATAACTTGTATTGCAGTTCTGAGGAGATTCCGGTTCTGGTTCGTATTTTTTGCTGTGAATTCAAGTAGTCTTACAGCTGAATCATTCTGTGGTTCAAGGCTGCAAATACTAAGGAGGACAATGTCTTCTGCCCTTTAAGAAGAACAAATTGTCAAGATAGAAGTTCAGAAGCCCTCCAATTTACTAACATAAGGAAACCACTATATATAACAATACCTGCCATAAGCACATAGAGGTTCATTTGCTTCATTTGTTTCAATAAAATAACTGGGAAAGGTAGGTCACAGAGCAAGGGTCTGTGCTATGTTCTGTGTCACAAGTTATGACCTGTCATTATAAACATCACCATCACACTAATATCTCAACAGAATGTGGTGAAATGTTTGCTACTTTGTGTGCTCAATCTCTTGACAATCTATTTGCTTCATAGAGATTCCATTTTTTCTCAGGGAGTCCTGTTCAACAAAGCACATAAGTAGGGCCACACTCAATATTTGATCTATCAATATTTTTGACATATAGAAAATGCAAACTAATACCTTCCTTTTAAGAATAACTGGATGACAATTATTGACAAGCGGATATGCATCCATTAGGTGATTCTTAAATAATAAAGTCAACAATTACTCATATAGTAAATATTTGTAGAAAGAAAAGGATGAAGAGATTATATAATATAGAACCTAAAGAATAATGAGAATAAGGCAGATCAGAATTTGCATTGAGCTTTGACAGATCCACCACTTCAACAATAATCCCTGTTCCTTCTGCTAACCCTCTTTTATAAAATCTGACTCTTCAGCAAAGCTAACATGAAGGAGTAGGAAGACTACTGTCTATGATAGAATTAGTATACTAGGAAGTATATTAGGAAGAGGTATTCAGGAGTGCTAGCTGGATCACAAACACAGGAATGAATACCACATTTGTATTTAAATTATTGTTAAACCTAAAGCTACATTATGAATAGGAGCATCTCTCCTATCAAAAACCTTGTCTTATTCCAAGCATGAGTAACAGCATGATATCTTCCTTTCAACCATTTGCGACTGTGGCTGTTGGGACTGAAGCCCTGATTAAGTTGGCATTTTAAAGAAATTCCCTCCCACTTTCTTTCATGTGCTCAACAGGCCTGCATCACTTGTTTTGGCTGTTCTCACTGTCTCATGTTCTCAGACACATTCATTTATCACAAAGCAAGTCACTTTCCTGTTTGTGTTTCCACTTTACTCTAAAGGGCACACAGAGAAACATTACAGGAATGCAGGGTTGCAGCAAATAAATTGTCTGCACTTAGTCTGCAATATGTCTCTACAGCCATTCAGTCTTGTATGATTTCTTGTTGCGGAGATAGAGTTAAAAGGCTTCTTATAAACAACCATTTAATACAGTATTTTCTGATGATGTGACTCTTTGATCTGTTTTTCTGCTGAGAATTGTAATATATGCTATGGAAACTTTACGTGCTTTGTTATGAAATGTCTTAAAGTCTCATTTAATAATACAGTTGTCTGTACATCTCAAAGATGTATGACGTACTGTAATTTAACTGGAATCAGATTGCCCGGCAACGCCCACAAATCTGAAACTTTCATACCAAAGAAATTACAAAATCAACAGTTTCCAGCAGGATTAAAGGAAGCATCACAACTTGAGGCGTTGATGAGCTACACTAGAAAAAATGATAGTCATAACTACATTTACTATGTTTGTTACTGGAACAAAACTGCAATAAGACAGAATCCTCTCAGTAGCATTCTTATTTTAACTACATGTATAATACTTTGCCTTCCCTTAAGAAAAAAAGTTAAATGCATAGTTCAAAAAACAACCCACAAAGTAATTTTACTATAGTGTAGCTGAATTTTTCTTTTAATTACTGTATGAAGTAATCAACTTTGACAGCAGAAGTAGCCTTTTTATAGAAGTCAAACAAACTCAATTCCTTACTAAATACCTTACCGCTCACGTATGCCCCTGCAACCTGCAGGCATGCTTTCCAAAATAAATAAATGATTTACATTGAATGAACAATCAGGTGCAGTACGACATATATAGACACTTCCCATGGGTTTAACTTCCATTATCATTGTTTTTATTTTACCGTATTATAGTTATATATTATTTACTATATTTTTACTGTTTAGATTAAATTCGACTTTGAAAATACAGGATTGTACTGAGGTGTAAATATTTGGGAAACTACTTGTTGAAGAGTTAATCAGAAAACAGCTGGTCTAATATAACTAAAACATGCTTTTAAAAGTAATTTTGGAAATTAATAGTTCTTCTCCTGAAGTCTTTTAGGATGCTGTTGTTTATTTTTGTTGTTGTTTTTGCTTAAACTACATGTGTTTAAAAATCAAAACCAAACCCCATGTGTTTGGTAATTTTTCTTTTTTTTTTTTTTTTTTCAAATTAAAAAATAAGCAATGCAGAAAAATTTCAGGTGTCTTTAAACTCCAGAGTCTCAACAAATTACAATGTTGTTTTGCCTATTTTTCATTTCATTCTTCTGGTGAGGAGGCAAAACTTCACTGTAATTGTCTATTTTTATGTGGATGACTTCATTTAGAAGACAGCAAAATGTCTGGTTTTTTTCAGATTGGTTTTGATTTGTTTGTATAATGTGCACAATTGAAAAAGCAATGGTTTGAAACTGAAAACATCTGACACGAAGCAAACTTTTAAGATAATCCAATAGATTTTCATTGTAATACTATTCACAGTAAGCATATTTTTGTACAGTATGGGTCTGTAGGTTGGTTTTTTTTCTTACAATTTTCTTCAGAAAGTGTCATATATAATGAGACAATATCTGAAGGCATTGACAGGGGAAGACATCCCATCAGGCTTCAAATGTATATTGAATATTGTTGTCTTCTTTTTCATCTTTGATTATCCAAGGCAATATCCATACCACCTAAGTTAGAAAAAGCAATACCTAAATATTGAGGTTCCATAACCATCAGTGCAAATACACCACATTAAGGCAATGTGTTCTCTGTGCACTTTTCTGAGAGAGGCAGAAACCACTGAATAATGGCTTATAAATTCTCTACACTACCACGAGAACTGTCTTGAGTTCCCTCTGGGAAACTCAAGAGATTGAGTAAAATTATGAGACTGATGATTTGGGCTGTACCTCTAACATCAGTCTTCTGAAATTCATATGGAAATCCATACAATAACTTAACTGGGCCCCTGAGGTGTCAGAGTTCAGTTCAGGAGCTCTAAGACAGGATCTTTACAGAGGAAGTGAGAAATGCGTCTTGCCCTAGCCCAAGGGAAGATACTGCAACAGCTCCCACATCCCAAAGACAAGGTCTCAATCACAACTCCTGATGAGGTACATGATGCTGTCTACTTGTGTAAAAAAATTAAAAAAAAGAAAGTTGTGCTTGCTAGCATCAAAGATAGAATGGAGTTAAAAGGAGAGTAGGCACTTAGTGTTGAGGAGAAGGATCTTGTATGAATTATTGTTCTGACTGTTGAAAATAAAAAAAAAATTGCTATGCTATGGGCCTACATTTACTATAATATAGACAATAATCTTCAATTGCCTTGCCCTCAGTAAAAATAAAACCTGCTCATGCCTTGCAGAGTAATATTTTAGTTGTCTAAATACAAACGGATTAAGGGCTCCACTTCATAGACATCTTTAGTGTTTTATGGTTGAGGTTTAAACTAAAACAATGAACACTCACTACCAAACCTTCATTTTCCTTTTTCATTCTATTTGTTCTGATACTCAAAAATCAATTAACATTGAAGAATAAAGACATCAGGTTTTTGAGAGTTAATCATTTAAATACATGTAATTCTCTCGTCCATTTGAGAAGAAGAAAGGATGAAGTTAGACTAGAATGAGCTCAAAACCTGGATTTTGTGCCTCTGGAAAATGTATATAGAGGAGGGGAAATAGAAAAACAAATAAATAAAAAATCCCTAAGGATGTTGAGCAATTGCTATTGTGATGGTTAACCACAGGTTCCAGTGGTTTGGATGGAAGTGTATCCCAAAATCAGACGTACAGTATTTTCTGATGAAGATTGAACAGAATGTTATTGTCAACTCTTCATCACTGCATTCCCCAGGGTATTTTATCCTTCTGTAGTTAAAAGCAGAGTCAAAATATTGCCAAATTATGACATTGTGTGAAATTCATCTCTTTCTGCACAATTAATTGAGCTATGGAGTTGGAATGGCACTTCTTTAGCACATTTTATTTAGGAATAGAAGAAAGGGAAGCAATTCAAATTCATACTGAAGTAGTGTGGGATATAACAAATGTAAGTGAACTGAAAAAGCTGACTAGTAAGTTGATTTCTGACATTTCTAAAATTATACTTGTAAAAGTCAATAGAATGGATTGAAAAATCATTTTAAAGATTTAAACTGTTCTTATAGAGAGAGTCAACATCACTGTATCACACAGATAAGTCATGAATCACAGAATATACTGAGTTGGAAAGGACCCACAAGGATCATTGAGTCTAACTCAGCCCTGCACAGAACCATCCCCAAGAGTCACACCACATCACCAAACCACTTCCCTTGGGGTTTGTTCCAGTCCTCCTCCCAGTTTTGTGTCATCTCCAAAATTACTTCGTATCCCTTCCAGTCCTGTATTGCAATCGTTTATGAAGATGTTGAAAACCACAAGGTTTTCTACAATACTTTTATTTCCAGTGATTAAAATAGAAGCAGTATGGTAAGTTCCTGGATTGCGTGAAAGAGAACTTCCTGACACAGCTGATGAGGGAACTAGCCAGGGAGGCACCCCACTGGACCTGTTGTTTGTGAATAGAGAAGGACCGGTGAGTGATGTGATGGTTGGAGGCTGTCTTAGACACAGTTTCCAAATGACAGTTTCCAATTCTCATAGAACCAAGGAGAGGTCAGCAGAACTGTTACCTTCAACTTCCAGAGGGTAGACTTTGGTCTATTTGGGAGACTGGTTGAGCAAGTCTCTTAGGATGTAGTTCTGAAGGGCAAAGAGGTCCAGGAAGGCTGGATATTCTTCAGGAAGGAAATCCTAAAGGCACAGGAGGAGGCCATGCCCATGTACCAAAAAATGAGTCCGAGGGGAAGAAGATCAACCTGGCTGAACAGAGGGCTTTGGCTTGAGCTAGGGGAAAAAAAAGGCAGAAGAGGCAGGAATCTCAGGAGGCTTTTATAAGGTTATGCAGACAGAAAATTAGAACTAAGGCTAATTAGAACTTTTTCTGGCTACTGCTGTAAAAGACAATAAAAAATCTTTCAATAAATACATTGGCAACAAAAGGAGGGGTAAGGAAAATCTCTATCCTTTATTGGCTGAAGGAAGAAACACGGTGGAGAATGAGGAAAAGGCTGGGCTACTTAATGTCTTTGCCTCATTCTGTAACAGCAAGACCAGTAAGCCTTCTGGGCTGGATGGAATTCAGGGGCAGCGAACAGAATGAAGCCCCCACAATCTAAGGGGAAATGTTCAATGATTATTACACCACTTGGACACACACAGGTCTGTGGGGCCAGGTGAGATCCACCAGAGGGAAGAAGCTTGTGGAAGGGCTCATACAGCCACTTTCAATCATTTACCTGCAGTCCTGGCTCATTAGGGAGGTCCCAGTTGACTGGAGATTATCCAATGTGACATCCATCTACAAAGCGCTGAAAGGAAGATCTGGGGAAACACAGGCCTGCCAGCCTGACCTTATGGCTGGGAAAGCTCATGGACAAGATCATCTAGAGTGCCATCACGTGCATGTGCAGAACAACTGGATCAGGCCTAGCAGGTCCTGCTTAAGTAACCTGATCTCCTTCTATGACAAGGTGACCTGCTCAATGGATGAGGGAAAGGCTGTGAATGTTGTCTAGCTAAATTTTAGTCAAGCCTGTGAAACTGTCGCCCAGCAAAATCACCGACTCATGGCTGGGATGGGTGTACTGTTTACTGGGCAAAATCTGGCTTCATGGCTAGGCCCAGAAAGTGGTGGTAAAAGAAGTTGCTTTCAGCTAGTTACCAGTCACCAGTGGTGTTCCCCAGGGCTCTGTATTTAGGCCAGTCCTGTTTGATATCTTTGTCTATGGCTTGGATGAAGGGATCAAGTGCATCCTCAGTCAATTTGCAAATGACACCAAGCTGGGCAGGAGTGTTGACCTGCTGGAGGGTAGGAAGGCTCAACAGATTGATCTGAACAGGCTGGATTGATAGGCTGAGGTCAATGGCGTGAGGTTCAGTAAGGGAAAGTGCTGGGTCCTGTTCTTGGATCACCACAACTCCATGCAACACTAAAAGTTGCGGGAAGAGTGGTTGGAAAGCTGTCCAGTGGAAAAGGATCTGGGAGTGCTGTTCAAGAGCAGATGAACATGACCAGCAGTGTGCCCAGGTAGCCAAGAAGGCCAGTGGCATCCTGGCCTTTCAAGTAATATGGTCAGCAGGAGTAGGGTAGTGATTGTCCCTCTGTACTCAGCACTGGTGAGACTACACCTTAAAACTGTGTTCAGTTTTGCACCCATCAGTACAAGAAAGACACTGAGGTGCTGGAGCCAGAGAATGGTAAAGAAGCTGGTGAAGGATCTGGAGCACAAGTCTTATGAGGAGTGGCTGAAGGAACTCAGGTTGTTTATCCTGAAGAAAAGGAGGCTCAAGGCGGGGGCTTATTACTCTCTACAACTACTTGAAAGGAGATTGTAGTGAAGTGGGGGTCGATCTCTTCTCCCGAGTAACAAGCTATAGGATGAGACAAAATAGCGTCAAGTTGCTACAGGGAAGGTTCTGGTAAGATATCAGGAAAAATTTCTTTCCTGACAGTTTTGTCGAGAATTGGAAGAGTCTGCCCAGGAGATGGAGGAGTACTCATCCCTGAAGGCATTTAAAAGATGTGAAGATGTAATACTTAAGAACGTGGCTTAGTGGTGAGCTTGGCAATGCTGGATTAAAGGCTGGACTTGATGATCTTAAATATGTTTTCCAACCTAAACAATTCTATGTTTCTAACTCCCTTGCTTCCCTCTTGTCCAGCCAACAGAATGAGATGTCATGTGATCCTTAAAACTTTCAAATCTGTATAATAAATATATAGCATCCTATAATGCCTTTCTACAATGGTCTGATTTTTGTTGCTGTTTTACACCTAACTATATATTGCTTGCTTACATGATATTTCTCCCTCCTTACCTTTTGAGTGAATTATTTAGCATACTTCAGGTCAATTAGGGTGTAGGGATCAAGTTTTAATTAGAATTAAATTAACGCAAGAATTTTGACTGAGAAAATAATACATATGGATATCCACCAAGTTGTGATTTAAGACCTGCAAAGTGTCAGCTCCCAGAGCTGAATATGATTAAAACACTTGGGAAATTACAGGTGCTGTTCCCTGCCATTAGGGAGAAGTAAGACTGTAAGCTTTTGCAGACCGATTTTGACCCTTTGAATTTTCTCTCAGGCAATTTTTTAAGGTCAAATTTAATGTAGATGCTGAGTTCTAAAGATTATGTGAAAAACACACAACTTGCATTTATTAGTTACATGGAAAGAAACCTTTAGACTTGGTAGTGGATCGAGTGTTGCTTGTGATATTGGTGGGGAGGGAGGGAGAGAAGAGCAGCTGATTAGCCCTAGTAAACTTTTGGCCTGCCATTTCTGTCTATGAGAATGAGGATTGAAGAATGAATAGGCATCAAAGTGTTAAATTTTGCTTCTTCCTCAATAATCAGATTGCTAATATTACTTTTTTTTTTTTTTGCTGTAATTTGTTGGATAAAAAATAAAAAAATGTAATAAACAGTTTATCTGTAGATTCCTCTGTGTGCTTTTTATAATATTTGGTGGTTCAAGAAGAAAAGGAAACACTGTTAAACCATGACTTTGATGCAATATGGCCTATTTCCTGTGAATAATTGACAGAAATATAGTAAAGTGTTAGTGGTAAATTTGAAGTGGCATGCACAGTATGTGTTTAGAATGTTTATACAGTCTCCGATTGATTCTCAGGGAGCACAGACTAATTGGAAATAAGGTTTATGTGCAGCGAAGCAGTGAAGCAGTGATATTGTGATACTGCAGAAGTGATTCTTGCCTCTGGCAATATTTTTATATATATCTGCAAAGCTCAGGCATACTTTGTAAATCTGAGTTACTTAAATAATAGAAATACATAATTTTGTAAGTGTACCAAGATTTACAGTATCTCAAATACCCAGTTCTCCTATCAGAGAGAGACAGAAGTATTAGCACTTTGCCCTTTCTCCATTTAGTACAGTTAGAAGGAACTGCAAAACTTGTTTTCACAAGTTGTACTAATGATTTGTGGGATTTGGATTAAAGAACTTTGAATTTTGGTTTTCCATCCCCATCTTTGTCAGGGATAGGACGTGATCAACAGATAACAACTCATTTTGTAGGGGTAAAAATGTACAGAACTATTCAACCTAATAATACCCTCGAGAGGTTATTCAGCAGCTTCCAAGGAGAAAAATTGTCCTGGCTTGCAAGTTGACCTTGGTGGAATGGACTGTGGCTGTGATGCCCAGGACCTGTGATACTAACACCTTCGTTAGGGATGTTTGGTGGTTTAACCCCAGCTAGTGACTAAGCACCACAGAGCCATGTGGTCACTCCCTGTTTCCTGGATAAGATGAGGGAAAGAATTGAAACGTGAAAGTAAGAAAACCCATTGGTTGCTATGACAACAATTTAATAACTAAAATGTAATAATAATGAAAATGAAAATTACAAAAAGAGAAGTAACATACAAGAAAAACAAGTCATACAATGGAAACAACTGCTCATCACCAACTGCCCTGTCAGTTCCCAAGGAGTGGCCCCATGGCCAGCTTTCTGCATATTTATATACTGAGCATGGTGCTTTACAGCATGGGATATCCTTTTTGTCAGTTGGGATGAGATGTCCTGTCTGTGTCCCCTCCCAGCTTCTTGTGCAAGCCCAGTCTACTCGCTTGCAAGGCTTGAGAAGCTGAAAAGTCCCTGACTTACTGTAAGAGCTGCTCAGAAACAAGGGAAATATCAGTGTGTTATCAACATCATTCTCATCCTAAATACAAGACACAGCACTGCACCAACTACTAGGAAGAAAATTCATCCTAGCCAAAAACCAGGATTGTATGCTAGGACAGGAAACCTGTATCCCAATAACAGTATTTGCTTCAGGGTTGATATATTAAGGAAACAGTTATAAAAGTCACCTGGAAGTTTTTTGGGCTTTTTTAATGGAATAAGTCTACAAAAAGCTGCATTTCCTCTAGTTCATTTTCTCTTTTTAACACTCCCTTCACCTCATAGAGTCACAGAACAGTTTGGGTTGGAAGGGACTTTAAAGATCACCTAGTTTCAAACAATCCTACTGTGGGCAGGGATACCTTTCACTAGACCACGTCACTCAGAGCACCACACAACCTGGCCTTGAAGACTTCCAGGAATGGGGCAGCCACAACTTCTCTGGGTNAATCCTGCTGTGGGCAGGGATACCTTTCACTAGACCACGTCACTCAGAGCACCACACAACCCGGCCTTGAAGACTTCCAGGAATGGGGTAGCCACAACTTCTCTGGGTAACCTGTTCCAGTGCCTCACCATAGAATTTCTTTGTAATATCTAATCTAAACCTAGTCTCGGTTTGAAGCCATTCCCCCCTGTTCTATCACTAAATGCTCTTCTAAATAGTCTCTCTCCACATTTTTTGCAGATTCCCTTCAGGTACTGGAAGGCCACACCTAGGTCACCCTGAAGCCTTCTCTTTTCCAGGCTGAACAATCCCAATCCTCTTAGCATTTCCTCATAGGAGCTGTGCTCCATCCCTCTAATCATCTTGGTGACCCTCTGTTGGACTCACTCCAATAGGTGGATGCCCTTCCTGTGCTGAGGACACCAGAGCTGGATGCAGTGCTCCAGGTGGGGTGTCACAAGAATGATGTAGAGGGGTAGAATCACCTCCTCAACCTGCTGGCCGCACTGCTTTGCATGCAGTCTCTGAGTGGGTATATAACAGGCAGTGTATATCTAACTCTAAGTCTTTTTTCCTGTAGCATTTCCTACCTCAGTATTTAAACTGTCATGGGGATATGGGTATTCAAATAATACAATAATTCCCAGATAAGATATCCTATCCAATTTTATATACAATATAATTCTATTAGTATTGTGTCAGCAAAACCTCCAAAACCATCCTTTTTGATCTACCATTGTAAAAACTCCAAGCCTTGTTCTAAGTAGCTGTCGCTTTCTAAGTAAAGCTAGCCACAAAGTTTTACTAACACTGGCCTTACTGCAAGTCACACAAGCCAAGTCTTTCCTCAGTGGATGCTTAAAAATGAGTAAACAAGTTCAAAATTCCACACCAGCAGAAAGCCTAAACTTCTGCCTAAAACTAAAGCAGTTTTACAACAGTGGGTTTTGTGTGAATATTTTGAGTTTCAGTTCATATAACCTGGCATCCTTGGAGTTTTACTTTAATACTTAAGATGAAACAAACCATGAAACTCTAAGCCAAATCGTCAAGTTTTGCCTGATTACAGATCAACCTCTGTGAAACCACAGACTTTCCATCCAAACCCATTTATTAGCCAGAATCATTTAAAACTCAGCCAAGGTTTCTTAAAAGGTTTGTGAACCTTGGGGAAAAAAAAAAAAA
>VXAY01007342.1:3521154-3615079 GCA_013399855.1 Oxyruncus cristatus
AAAGGAATTATCTTGGTTTATGTCTGTGTTTAATTAAAAGATTTTTGTAATAAAAATTTCAAGAGAAGCCTTGTGTAGTGGTTTTGATTCTAGGCCTTCCTTAAGTAACCAAGTTGTAACCAAGGAACCAAGGCCATGTTCCCAGTATTCATATGATTTTTACGTAAGCAAGGGTATAAATAAGAAGAGAGAGGAAGCTCTTGCTCTCTTCTCTTCTGGTGAGGTTCAGGAGCAGTGGGTCTCTGTGTTGGTCTTGCTTCTCTAGAAGCTGAGGCCTGCAGCGGCTACTGGTCTGCCATGTGGGACATTGGAGAGTGACGGCTGTGTCAGGCCATCCTGTTTTTTATAAGGGATGTGGTGAGATTACATTTTGCTAGTTCTTTATTTTGCTAGTTCTTAGTTTTTGCTTGTGTATATCTGTTTTTCCCCTTTTCCCTTTTTCCCTTTTCCTTTTCCCTTTCCCTTCAGGGAAGGGGGGGGTGTTCGGGGTCCCTAACATTATACATAGTATTCTAGCTGTAGATAACTGTAATATGTGCAAATATATATATATTGATATCGTTTAGTTGGTTTCGGGTTCTTCAGTTTGTATAGTTTTTTTCCTTTGCCCAGGGGGAAGAAGGGAGGGGGAGGTTTTCCCTGTCGACTCGACAGTTGGCGTGAAGCCAACACACCTTGCCTATGGATGAGTTTAACAAAAAAGTTATTCAGTTCTACAGATTGTTTCCACTTGAGTTTACTCTTCTCATTCCTGTGATTTAGTCTTGGTATCAGTAAGAAAGCATTGCCAAAGATAGCCCATATGAGCCAAGTTATTCATATAATTAATATCATCATGATTATACTAAGAGTAACATAAAATGGACCAGTGAACAACCAAACAAAAAAATCCCACCCCCCCCCAAAAAAAATCTATTCAACTTGTAATCTGATTTTAAGACCTATGCATGCATATTGTTTGATGTGTCATTAATTTAAAAAAGCACTTGATGTTTAGTACACAGATGAAACAAAATCAACCCCCGCCACACTGATCTATTCTTCTCAAGTGTTTCTGATTTTAAGCTATCTCAACTGGGCTCACCATTTGGTATATTAATACAAATCAAGCTCTTTGTCCCTGTTTTGGGTTTATGATTCAGATATGAACACAAATTGTGAAATCAATTACTGAATTAGGGGGATTGGGACAATGATTGTAATAATCCTTTCAGGAGAAAAACCTGGAAAAAAAAACACTCTCAAAAAGACTTCAGTGATGCTGATCTATTTTTTATGTTTTCAAAGACAGTTTTGCAGAGGAAAGACATAGAAATTTCATTTATATGGCAGAAATAGAGATTCTCCCTTTCCCTTCCTGTATCTAGAGGTCTTACAATAAACAAAAGACATCTACTTTTGTGTCTAACTGCTGAAATTCAAAATTAAAGTTTTTTTCTCCTTCAAAGAAATTATTGATTTCATGAGAAATACAAGTTTTAATCAAAGTATTAGTTTTGCCAAATGTGGAAAATTGATCTAAGCAGGAAATGCTCACTTTTTAATTTAAAATGTGTTTCATAAAGTGAAACAGATATTTCTGTCATTCAGAAATAAAGTTGTACAGGAGGAAAGGTGGCTTTGAACTGAAAAATAGTTAGTCTGACGATACTAATTGTAAGATAGTGCTTAAACTACCACCACCAATGACAAAAATACACTGTATTGCTCCCTGAAGGTACCTGTTTGTCTTTATGATCCACAGGGAGAATCTAGGTCACTTGGGAAAGACATCTAACTTTTAGATGGCTCAGAGGAACAGGATAAATGCTTGTTTGGCTGCCTAGGTGGTTGCTGAGACTATATTTTCTGTTTCTTCCAGTATCCTGTTTCTTTAAATATTTCTTTATATATTTCTTTAAATATTCTTTAAATGTTCTGTTTCTTTAAAAATTCGCCAATCCTCAAAATGGCTTCCTGTGCGAGATTTTAATTTCCTTCTTTCTGCACATATATATGTTCAAGCAGAAAGGGAATTACAATTTGAACTTAAGCTGGCCACTTCTGTAAAGGATAATAAAAAGGTGTTTTTATAAAAACGTCAATAGCAAAAGACAGGACAAGGAAAACCTCCATTCTTTGTTGGACGCAGGGGGAAATATAGTTAGCAAAGATGAGGAAAAGGTTGAGATGCTTAACACCTTCTTTGCCTTAGTTTTCAACAGTAAGAGAGGTCATCCTCAGGACAACTGGCTTCCTGGGATGGTACACCTGGAGACAAATAGCCCCCCTGTAATCCAGGAGAAAACAGTTAGTGACTTACTGAGACACTTAGGTGCTCACAAGTCCATGGGACCAGAAGGGATCCATCCTAGGGTGATGAGGGAGCTGGCAGAAGAGCTTGCTAAGCTCTCTCCGTTATTTATCGTCAGTCCTGGCTCACCAGGGTTGTCCCGCATGACTGGAAGTTGACCAATGTGATGCCCATCCACAAGAAGGGCCAGAAGGAGGATCTGGGAGAATAGAGGTCTGTGAGCCCGACCTCAATGCCCCACAAGGTTATGGAGCAGATCATCTTGAGCATGATCACACGGCACATACAGAACAGACAGGGGATCAGACCCAGCCAATATGGATTTAGGAGGGGCAGGTCCTGTCTGACCAACCTGATCTCCTTTAGAGACCAGGTGACCCTCCTGGTGGATGAGGGGAAGGCTGTGGATGTGGTCTATCAAAGCTTTTGACACCACCTCCCATAGCACACTCCTGGAAAAGCTGGCAGCCCATGGCTGGGACAGGGGAACTCTCCATTGTGTAGCGGACTGGCTGGATGGCCGGGCCCAGATGTGTTGCCTTCAACTGGCTGCCGGTCACTAATGGTGTCCCCCAGGGATCAGTGTTGGGCTCAGTCCTGTTTAATATCTTTACTGATGATCTGAAGGAGGGGATTGAGTGTACCATCAGCAAGTTTTTAGATGACACCAAGCTGGGGGAGAGTATCAACCTGGTGAAGGGTAGGAGGGCTCTGCAGAGGGACCTGGACAGGCTGGATAGATGGGCCAAATTCAGTGGTATGAGGTTCAACAAGACAAAGTGCCAGGTCCTGCATTTTAGCTACAACAACCCTGTGGAGCACTACAGACTGGGGACAGAGTGGCCAGGGAGAAAAGGACCTGGGGGTACTGGTTTACAGCAGGCTGAACATGAGCCAGCAGTGTGCCCAGGTGGCCAAGAAGGCCAGTGGCATCCTGGTCTGTATCAGAAATAGTGCGGCCAGCAGGAACAGGGAAGTGATTCTGCCCCTGTTCTTGGTACTGGTTAGGCTGCACCTTGACTACTGTGTCCAGTTCTGGGCCCCTCAATTTAGGAAGGATGTTGAGGTGCTGGAGTGTGTCCAAAGAAGGGCAGTGAGGCTGGTGAAGGGACTGGAGCACAAGTCCTGCGAGGAGCAGCTGAGGAAGATAGGGTTGTTTAGCCTGGAGAGCAGCAGGCTCAGGGAAGACCTTAGTGGTCTCTACAACTACCTGAAAGGAGGCTGTAGCAAGGTAGGGGTTGGTCTCTTCTCCCAGGCAACTAGTGACAGGACAAGAGGACACAGTCTTAAGCTGCGCCAGGGAAGGTTTAGTTTAGACATTAGGAAGAAGTTCTTCATAGAAAGCGTGACTGAGCATTGGAATGGGCTGCCCAGGGAGGTAGTGGAGTCACCATCCCTGGATGTGTTTAAACAGGAACTGGATGTAGTACTTAGTGCCATGGTCTAGTAGATGAGGTAGTGTTAGCTCAAAGCTTGGACTTGATGATCTCAGAGGTCTTTTCCAACTTAGTTGATTCTGTGATATACAATTACTTGGAAAAGCCTTTGCTGAAAAGTTATTTCCAGGATATATTATTACCAAAAACAACAAAGTAAAATTATTTATCTACATACCGGAATATAAAAAAGGAAGCAAGACAGATTGTGTACAAGCCACATGACAATCCAAATTGTTTCCTGGCTCTCCAGCCACTGTCTACAGGCTTCTTATGCAGCAAGTCTTGCTGTCTAACTGCTGTTGCTCAGGTTTCCAAAGAAAATTGTCAGTGGCCACAGACCACACCAAGGGACTTATAAGCCTAGTGGAAAATTTTGAAATGACAGATGTAGTTAAAATCAGGTTTGCAAAAAACAAATGCTTAGGTAGGGTAACCTAGGTATTCCACTAAGCTGTTCAACTGACGTATGTATGTGGATATGGTGGATGAACTCTGAGAGAGAGAGAGAGAGATATGGTTAATTTCCTTGTCCATCATGCAAATATAATAAATTGATCAGCTTTCTTTTTTCCTTTTTTCTTTTTTTTTTTTTTCAGAGGAATTTGAGATAGTTGTTGAGACAATTTTTCATTTGTGAAATGCAAAAGAAAATAAGAAAAAAAGTTAGTCTGTTTCCATAATGGTATTGATAGAATGACTTCCTCTTTATGTATGCAATGACCTGAGACAAGCAGTTATGCCTTCTATTCATTAGTGATTATAACTGCACAATATAAATATCTAATCACAAGTAGTGTGTTATTTTGTACAAATGCTTTATAGATTGTTTCATGTGATTAGTACTCAAAAAGCTCATTATCTGCTTGATATTTTCTGCAGCAATTCTGATATCAAATCTGTAGTGAACTATAAACAGTAACAGTAGTGATTTTGCTTTTCTGCTCAGGTTGTGTATTTTTCTCATTCTGGATTTCTCAGCCAGGAAAAGGATTGAATTCTACAACAACATAGAGGTATTTTTATCACATAATTGACTGCCAACTTCTCTATTAACCTGATAAAAACACTGCCATGCTGAAATGCAGTTCAAATGAACCTTTGTAGATTTGATTTTTCTGAGATACCCACATTTTCTACGTGTGCTATTATATGCATCTACTTGTTAAAAGTATAGCAAACTTAACCCTGGATAACAGTCAGCTGGTATAGGATTAAATAAAACTAATGTCCTTTTAGGTAGAGAAAGGAAAGTCTTGACTTCAAACCCTGATTAATTCCAAAACTAGGGTAATTACTGGATGAATTAGAGTAAATGTAGCATTCCAATTCTTTGCTCCAGTGCTATGTTGTGGGTTCATGCTCCTTTTGGTTTTGGTTGTTGGGTTTTTGTTTGATTTGTTTTTTGTGGTGTTTCTGTTTTATTTTCTCTTTTCTCCCTTGGGAGACTTAAAGCACATTCTTGACTGTATATCAGTATAGCTTCAGGTGAAAGATGGAAGTAGAAAATATTTAATTTAGATAAATTTCTAAAAAAAAGTGTATTTTCTGAAATACCTTGAGAAATACCCAGGTTGGACTTCCTCCGTGTTCTTCAATAGTCATGATGTGATCTATTCAGTTTCTTCGAATAGGAACTGACATTTCAGGAATGACATTCTAAGGGGACAAAGACATTATTTCTCAATATTTGAGGTTTTGTTTCAGAGGACAAAGCACCAGAGATTAAAATGTTAATTCTAGACCTCATTCAATGACTTTTCCCTCCTGGTGCATATGAGAAGGGGGTGTCTGTTTTTTGGGAGACACTTAAAACCTGTGTTCACCATACAAAGACATACATGCTAGTTACCAGTTTGGCATGCTCTTGACTATAGAAATAGTTAAAAGAGAGGTCTAAGATCAGTACAATGCTTTGTGCTTGGGTCACAAAGTCTTACCAATTAAAAGTGCAATTAAGGTCCTTTATGTGTCATACAATACAACTCATATGCTATTACTGTATGTTGAGGTGAAGGTGGATCAAGCATCTTCTTGTGCCACAAGTGGCTGAATAATTTCCTCCTGCCACAGCTCTTCTTATGCTCTGAACAGAGACCTTGGGAAACTAATGCATGCACCAGAGCCTTGTCTCAGATTCAACAGTGCACCATTTAGTATTTTAAAGCCTCGCTGATAGGCATCTGTCATGCTTTAAGCTGGGTCAGAGTTAATTTCTTCTCAGTAGCTGTTACAGTGCTGTGTTTTGGATTCAGTATGAGAATAACAATGATAACATGCTGATGTTTTGGTTGATGCTAAGAAATGTTTATCCTAAATCAAGAACATTTTTGTGTCTCATGCTCTGCCAATGAGGAAGTACAAAAAAGGAAAAAAAAAAAAAACTGGGAAGAGCCATAGCAGGGACAGATGACCCAAACTGGCTAAAGGGATATTCCACATCATAGAACGTGATACTGATTAAATAAAACAGAGAGTTGTCTGAAAGGGAAACATATTAGAGTTCAGGAATGGGATGTGGCAGAAATGGGATGCTGGTTAGCAGTATCAGTTTTATCGTGCATCACTTGTTGGGTTTTGTTTTGATTGTTTCCCTTTTTATTGTCATTATTATTATTATTTACTATTATTATTAAATTTTACTTTGTCTCCATTATTAAACTGTTCTTACCTCAACCTGCAGGTTTAACTTTTGATTCTCCTTACCATCCCACTGAGGAGGATGGAGAGGGGGGTGGTTATTGAGCAGCTGCATAGTGCTTAGTTGCCAGCTGGGATTAAAACACAACAACAACAAAGTCATAAATTTGCCTTTGGTTGTTTTCAAATGAATGGCTATTTCTAAAAAGGAAGGCAGAAAACTATAATTTAAAGTGTCAGAGCTTTTTGGATGGTAAAAAAATGTGACAAAATATACTGCACAACTTTCATTTTTTTCTTTTGAAACTTTTAGATAACTATGAGTTCTTCACGATATTGGAAAACTGTTAATGCATGTAATACTTTAAAATTTTTAAATTATATTTCTAAAAATTTGCTTAGCACATGTATATATTTTACTGCCTAAGGTAACTACAGTTAAATTTCAGTAACATTTGCAAAACAAAACAGGGGACTGTATGGTCTAACTACAGAAGTCAAACACAATGTGTAATTGTACGGAGTACCAACCAGTGCAAATCATAGAACTGTAGAATTGTTTGGATTGAAAAGGCTAGCATTCTCTTACAATTACTGGTAAATCAGAAGACTTAGGAAACAGATCAGTCCATAGAAATTTTATTTTATTTTTTTTTTCCTCTGTTGTTCCATCTCTTCCCCATCTCTTACTCCCCCAATGAGAACACTACCTTTTGCAGATAACCATTTAAAAAGTTCAGTGTCAATTGTCCTCTTTTTTTGTTAATCCTTTCATTTCAATTTCCTACCAAGTGGCTACTGAACTTCCACTTTTTTTTTTTTTTTTAATGGAACTTTATTAATATTGGAATTGTTATTTCTAATGAAAGACAAGAGTTCTCCTAGGTTGTTTTTACTCCAGGCAAGTATTATTCATTAATTTCAGTTGTGCTAGAATAAAAGGCACCTTTAGTCATGTAATTCTTTGCCACTGAGGTGAAAGGTTGAAGCTAGCAGCATATTTCCACAGATTGCTGTATACACCTTTTTTGTAAGGGTATGATCACAGAGGCGAATTTAGGCATCTTTATATGGTAAAGAAAAACTAAACTTTGCTGTCCTTGATATTTTCTTTGGTTAGTTGAGGCAGTTCCCTCAAAGAGTGCTTTTACCTTTACTTTAAAAGTACTTTTACCTTGCTAAAAATTCCACTTGATGACAAAAGATCTAAAAACTGTGTACTGTGATGATAAACCTGCAGAATATATTGCATTGTATTCTGTGGTGATATTGCCATACTTCCTATGGATAAGGGTGTCCTGTGTATGCTTGTTTACTTTGTATTGAAGTGAAAATTTGAATACTGTTTATAAATTCAGGGTTGTTCTCAAGAAATTTTTTATGGTTTCAAGGCTTGGGAGTGGATTCAGTCAAGGATTTAAACATTTGGTAACTTGAATTTTTAGATGTTGTGTGTATAGAGTGAGAGCTAAGATTCCCTATGAGATACTTAGATTTCCAATGAGCTCTGAAACAGAACTCTTTAGATGTTTCAAGGTAGAACCCAGAGTAACCCAAAGTCACCTAAGCCCCAGTGAGTGGCTCAATTTCGGTGGGAGAACAACTGAAATAAGAAGAAAACCCATGTGATGATAGAAAGACAACTAAAATCTCATGATATTATGTGGAATTATACTTCTTCAGGCAACTGGTGGCTTAAGCACTATTTTTAGTAGCATATTGATTGGCACGTTATGGAACGTTATGGAGATTTGCATTCAGATTTCCCTTTGGCCACAGTTTTCATATTTTTTGGCACTGCAGTTATAGATACAACATGGAAGAGAGGTGATTCTACTTGAAAGGGTAGAAAAATTAACCTGTTGTTCTTGAGAACAGGCCATTTTTTGCCTGTTTTTAAGTTAGTCATGTTTGATTGTCTTTAGGCAGAGAATAATTGACTCTACAGTGGGATATATACAAACAAAAGATATAGAATTGTTATTCACTGTCTAGCACTCACAGAAGATAGCTAAAAATTACCAAACATTAGACAAAGCACTTGTGTGCTTGCTACCCCAATGAATGAGGCACTAAAAGAGCAGTAAGCCCTGTGGCTTCCACAGAGGATTCTGTGCCAGAAGACCACCTTGGCCCTCCAGCTATAGCTCCATTGATGCCATCAACATCTCCTGGCTGGGATCTCATCACCCTTGCTTCTCCAGTCTTTACTTGCTAGATCTCACACCTCTCCATGCTGATATTTTCCCTTCTGAACCCTTGAGCCACCAATGATCTCGCCTAAGCACTCTCATCTCTCACTCTTATCCTTTCTCACCTCTGTACAGCCTTTCTTGTATGCCATATAACAGCGGTAATCTCAATTTCTTGTTGGACCTAGTCCTGTTTCCTTCAGAGAGTATCATAAGCCTCAGAACTCCCATGTGAGTTGACAGAGAGAGTCAGAGTGAAAAGTCACACAGATTTCCTATGAAATGTATTGTGGCACTTGCAAGAGGGCAGAAGGAGTTCAACAAAATTACACTAAAACAGTCTGCCCCTCATTTTTTTTTGGTTTTTTTTTTTTTCAGTGAGAACCTTCAGAATTCTCAGACACTAGAGCTGTGTTTTCAGCAGATGAAGGTGAAAGGTGCCACTCATCGTAGCTGAGACACCTGACTTAGACAGAACAGAGGTTTCAGTAGTTTAACAAAACTTGTGGGAAGAAAAAAAAATCACAAAAACCCCTGCATCATAATGAAAACACTTCAAAAATAAACTGGGATTTTGTTGCTCCTTTCCAATTCAACAAGCTGTACAAAGTGTGAGTAGGAAGTTGAGATTTCTAATAACCGACTTCCTTTGCAATTCCTTTAACTACCGCTGCGACCCTTCTGACACTAATTCTTGCTAACCTGTTCTTGGCAATGCATTATTGAATCAGGTTGTAATGTGAGATAGCCGGGGCTGAAAACAAGGTGCAGACACAGAGCTAAGAGGCTGGCTGCTGTAAAATTGGGTGCATTTTATTTTGAAGGTCACAGTTACTGTCTGTCTGTGTGGAAATGAGAGCATGTAGTATAATAATTTTCTAGAACTTCTTTATCCCTCCAACGCTAGATAAAGCACACAATTTTAAATTTTTAATCATACAGAGGGTAAAGGGATTCCCAAGATTTATTTTTTCTTTGTTTTTGTTTTAGGTTTTTTTGTTTGTTTGTTTTTTTTTTTTTAAAGAAGATTGGTTGTAACTGACAGCTTCTACTTTTGAATGAAATAGAGATTGGAAATAAGTAAAAAAAAATATCAAAATCAGACATGGACATAAAAATAATATAGTAATGGATTTAAGTACTTTGCATTTAAAATTCTGTAAACAATTGCAAAATAAATTTCTTTAAAATATTTTTTTGTCATATAAGTTGCTATAGATTTCCCTTGTGAGATTTTACTGAACAGTGAGGGCATAGTGCCTTGCAAGAAGTGTATTTTTCATAGTCCATTATTAGTGAATTTCTAGTATGCATTAATTTCATCTTTTTGTTTATGATCAATAAGCTGCTTTATGAACTATAAACTTAATGTCTGAGAATTTAGCAGTTAATTTATTAATAGTGTCCATAAGTTTAATGAAATATGATAAAATATGTAATCAGCAGAATGATGTTTGACATTTTTCAAGCTTTTCGGAAAAAATTATACTGTTTTTCAAGCAAGTTCATAAGAAAGAAAAAAAAACTTACAAGATTCTAGATATTTCAGGCCCACTATTTTGCACTGTCTTTTTCAAAAACATTTTGTATTTTATTCTCAGAAGTAGCCTTCTAAGTAATTAGTTTCTTTTAATGTCTTCATTTTCATTTAAATGCTCAACAATCAGGATAATTAGTATTAATTTGGCATTGTCATATTCTGTTAATGACAATTCTGCCACTTATCACTAGCATCCTGCAGGCACAATGTTATCAGAGAAATATGACTGGTCCACTTTATCACTTTAACCAAAGACTTTAAAAGGATATAAAACAGTAGGAGCTGGCATATTCCCAATACAAATTAATGCAATTTCTGATGAAGAATTGTCTCTGAAGTACTGGTATCTTTGTGTTTAAATTCAGTTTTTGAGTTCCTTCACAATACATATAAAGACTGACTTTCAACAGTTTTGTTCATTATAAATCTGTGGGCCAGATCTGTATTAGTTCTCTTTCACATACATAGAATAATTACATACAGCACCTAATTGAGTTCAAGTAGTATTTTACACCTGAAAGTGTAAAGTGACAATTTTTCCCTGTATTTTTCAAATGCTAATGGTAGGAGAAGCTGAAGTATATTTTTTTGAGAGAGGTATCTTGGTCAACTAAAGGAAAGTGATATCTTCCCTGTCAGCACAACTATGTACCACTACATATAACTCACTCTTGAGAACCAGGTTGTACTCATTGCCCTAAGGAGGATACAACAGCTGCTATTTGGAAACATATATGGCTTGTTTGGAGGTCAGAGAAGAAAAAGAAAAAAAAAAAAATTCCATTTACCAATTTACACTGACGTCCTTATTAGCAGCATTGCGATACCACATACATTAAGAACTTGTATTGAGTTTGACTTTTGGTTAGAGTCAGTTTCATATATCACAGTGACATGTATCTGATGCTTGCCCCCGCAGCTTGCATTCATTAGGGTTATCGTGGTCTTATCTCTTCAACTTTTGTGATTACTTCATTCAGATTTTTCAGTGCCATTATGGTAAGATTGGCTTTTTCAAGGAAGCAGCAATAAAATTCAAATATTATTCATACCATTTCTGTCTTGGAAATCCTGGATAGAAACTCATGTGTTTACCACAGGGTCTTCCATGAATACAATGTGTTTGGAACATGGTAGGTTTGCTGCGTGTGTGCAGAGCCACTGTAACACATGTGCACATTGTACTGATGATTGCCAGAAGCAGCAGGCTCACTATGCCTGTGCTGCAAAGTTAATCTTTATGTGCATAGTGAACATGTCTGGAAATTTTGGACATCCCAGCCGGGGGCACAAATTCTCCAGTTCCCAGACAGAGAAAACTTCTTGACAGAAAAGGGAGGACATGTCTGAAGAAATCCAGATGTAATCTGGCTCTAGCTAAAATTGAAATGGAAACTGAAAATACCCCAAACCTACCAGGGTCTGTATTTAGCTACTTTTTCCTTCTTTGGGAATTGAGTGAAAACTCACTGTAACTAAAAAAATATTACAGCAAATTCTCTTCCTCTGACTATTTCCCTTTTTCTGACAAGAATTTACTGAGTGATCTTACACTTCTCTGATCCTGCTATTTCCCAGGCACATTGTTCTCTTATCCCATGCCTTTTTAGAATGCCTATCAAATGTCTTTGTTATTGCATTTCTGAAAATATTTCAAGTTGTTCTTATTTACCTATTATTTAAATGACACATTAAAACAACTCTATTTTACATTCCTTTGCTTAAATTTTTTGCTCGTTTAATGATCTGTTTCTTTCAGGCAAGTGTAAGGGCAGACTAGATTTCAGAACTCTTAGTTAATCTAGCCTAGCCTTTAAATGATATTGCAACATTTGATTTGTCATAGTCTGAACTCAGTGGTGCATTTAAAGAAAGTCTCATTAACCTCAGTGGTTTTAACTTCGGGTTTCTAACTGGTGTAACTACATCTTGTCATACTCCTCGCTTCTGCTCTACTCTCTTCCAAAGTATGCCTGGTATAGTGTTGTGCTTTAACCCCAGCCAGCAAAGCACCGCACAACTGCTCATTTACTCCCCCACCAGCAGCACTGTGGAGAGAATCAGAAGGGTAAAAGCTAGAAAATATTGGGTTGAATTTAATGGGGACAGTTTAATGTGGAAAGCAAAAGCCACACACACAAGCAAAGCAGAATCAATTCACTGCTTCTCACAGGCAGGCAGGTGTTCAGCTGTCGCCAGGAGAGCAGGGTTCCATCACGCATAACAGTTGCTTGGAAAAACCAACGTCATCACTCTCAGCATCCCCCTCTCTCTCCTTTTCCCCCCTACTTTTTATACTGGGCACGATGTCATATGATCTGGAATATCCCTTTGGTCAATTTGGGCCACCTGTTCCGGCTGTGTCTCCCCCCAACTTTCCATGCATCTCCAGTCTCCTTGCCAGCATGGCAGGATGAAAAGCAGAAAAGGCCTTGGCTCCGAGTAAGCCCTGCTCAGTAATAATAAAAACATCTCTATATTATCAACCCTGTGTTCAGGACAAATCCAAACCACAGCCCCATTCCAGCTGCTGAGAAGAAAATTATCCCAGCCAAAACCAGCACACATAGTTTAAAAACAAATGCACAAAATAACAAATTCTATAGTTCTTTAAGAGAATTAAAGGAGTAAATGTGGAATATTATGTATATATTATACTATATATACTCTGTGTATTTTCTTAGCAAATTTACATTATTCCTATTGTTCGTATTCCTGTGAGGGTGGTGAGGCACTGGAACAGGTTGGCCAAAGAAGTTGTGGATGCTTCATCCCTACTAGTGTTAAAAGGGCATGTTCAGTGGAGCTCTGACCAACTTGGTCTAGTGAAAGGTGTCACCGTATAAGGGGGTTGGAACTAGGTAATCTTTAAGATCCCTTCCAACACAGGATATTCTATTATTCTGCAGCTATTGTACCTCTTGCTGACAAAAAATGTTTTCATATTCCTGACTTTGGACATCACCCTCCTGATACCAAGAGGAATTTTCAATTTTTTAAATATCCATTTAATGGTATTTTCTTTCTCTTTTCTATCTTAACACCTGCAATACTTATAAAATACTTATATAATACTTATACTTCTGTAAGGCGTTACAAAAAGATTTGTGTTAGAAAATATTAGACATATCAACTGAAGTCTCTTCTGCATAAGTCTGGTAACTGAGTCTATATCTCTCTATTCATATATAATACTTCTAGAGTCTACAGGGACATCTTGGTACATATTATGCAGATGACTGTTATTTATGGAATGGGATCAGTTATTCCCCAGGTGGTTGTAAAACTGCAATCTCAGTTTGACAAGAGACAAATTGGTTTAGAGAAAACAAATTATTCTCAAGTCTTTGGAAACCTAAGTGGTGTTGGAGCATGATAACATGGTAACTAAATTGAGGAGATGATGATTTAATCATTCAAGACCAAAAACCTTGTTTTGAATAGTGCTTGCAGACTTCAAGCCATTGTCTTTTTGATTTTGTACCTGAACAGTTTTAACCTCTGGACAGAAAGTTCCATCAGCCACGAAAAGAGGAACTGATATGTTGATCTCACTTAAGCTTTCATTTAAGAATGATAATTCTTCAGCAATTAATAACCTTCTCTAATGGAAAAAATTATCTGGTTGAGGGGAAATAAAAAGCCAAAAATATACACAAACCTTAAAATAATTACTTTACATGCACGTGTGTAATTATAAACATTTTGTTAATGGTATGATGTCTGTTAAGATACACTAATGAATTAAAATAATGACAATTTTTTTTTCTCTTACTGCTTTCAAACTATGTAACAGTTGCCATTGTCCAGAATTATGAGATTCTAGTGAATATATTTCAAAATTTAAAAAAACTCTATGACTGAATTTGAATTTCTCATGAGAGAAAAAGTGAGTAAAGAATTTTTATGATAGTATCCCATGAATTATGTACTTTCTTCTGTACATTACAAGACTATGACAATGGCACAAATTGGGTTTGTGACCTGGGGGGATCCACATCACATATTTCTTTAAATAAATTTAAAAAACCCCACAGTTTTTCTAATTATTAATTCATGTGAGTTTAGGGTGTGTCTCGTTGGTAAATTGTCTGTAATATTCTCTTTATTGCACCAAGAAATTTTGAAGTTTAGAGCTTGTTTATCTTCCCTTTAACAAACACATTTTAAGATATCTGCTTCATGCTGTCTTTCACCTTAAAAGATTCTTCTTTCTTTCCTTTATTTCTCCTCCAGCTACCTGACATATCCTACATTCCAGTTTACCAATGTTTGGCAACTCAAATACAGGCCTACATTTGACAGATTTAAATCCTGGCTGCATTAGCCAATATCTTTATGGAAGAATTCAGGTTGAATTATTCTATTCTGAGGATTCTATTCTAATCTCCCACTCCAAGTAGGGTTAACTATGGGATCGGACTAGGTTTCATAATGTATTTTCCAGCTAGGTCTTGAAAAATTTGGTACAAGGATGTAGCCTGACCACCCTCTTTGGGCAACTTATCCTCACTTTTTTACCATCCTTGTTTCTGCCTATATCCAATAGAAACATATGCTACTCTTCTTTCCTCTTACCATTTATCTATGTGAAGAGTCTGCCTCCATCTCTTAATGACCTCTCTAGGGTGGCTGTGAGATGGTCCCAAAGCAATTTCTGCCCCAGTCTGGACAAGCCCTGCTCCTTCAGTCTCTCCTCATGGGGCTACCACTCACTTTAGCCCAAACTTGCTGTCCTCCACCAAACTCACTGAAATTTGTACTGTCCTTCTAAAACTGGATGGACGCAGTGCTCGAGGTATGATCTATCACTATCTCCAATCTGTGATAGGGCTCATTACTGGCTTATGTCCAGCTTTGCAGTCTAGCAAGACCACCAGCCTCTTTCCCAAGAGCTGTCCCAATCTATCTATCGCTGTCTGTAATACTGCAGGAGGTTATTCCTTCTAGGGTGGAAACTTTGCATTTGTCATTGAGTAAGAAATGTATGAGAGTTATATTAGAAATAGCAAGGACAATATACAATGGTGGTTGGTGTGGTTTGAATCAGCCAATCATATTTTTATCAATTTCGAAAACATCATGCAATCTAAGGAATACTATGTCAGCAATACTGAAGACTCAGAATTTCTTCTCCTTCTCCCTATCACTTTGGTGTTAAGCCATTTAAATATAATAAAATCTACTGTCCTTCCTTCCATTTAAAGTTCTTAGCTAATTTATTGAAGTATAAAATCCAAGTAAGAATACCATAACAGAACTTGTTCTTTTACACCCTGATTTCCTCCTCATCCTCTTGCTTTGCAGCTCAAAAAAAATTACTACAGACATAGAAGGGTAAGAGAAAAAAAAGTCTATATTTAGTGTTCTTCTAAAGACAATATTTTTGTAAGTAAATTTGCCAGATTTTTTAATGATTTTGAATTTTATAACCACAGAGATTATCAATATATCAGATCATACACAGTTCATTCATCCAAACAGGAAAATTGAGTATCAATCTGTAGTGGGTTTTAAAAAAAATTTGGTAACACTTAAATTCCTCACTGCACTCTTGTAAGTACAGAAGTCATATCCACTGAGTCTTATACAGCACTAGAACACCCAAAGATTTTCTGTAATATCTCCTATATACATGGTCCAATATGATAAAATCAGTTTTCAGTACTTGGTCAGAGTGCAGAGTATGTCAAGCAATATTATAAGATTAAAAACATTGAAACCTTAACTCTCCCTTTGTCTACAAAAGTAATTTAGGTATTGATGGATCCCAGTTGCTGTGTTTCCTATCACATTAACCTAACATATATACAAGTGAAAATTTCTGGCTAGAATTTACGTAATTTATTTTGAGCAACTAAATAACCACTTTTTTCCTTCATTTCGATGATAATGATGTATAAATAGAGCCTTGAAACTTGTGTTTTGTTAGCAGATTAATCGGGTTAGTTAGTTTTATAGGAACAGTGTTTTTCAAGCTTCCCAAAATATCATTTAAAATAGTTTGAGAGTTGAAGTAGTAGAGCTTACATCTTCAGGGAGAGGAAAGCTGGGGAGAAGAAAAAGGTAGAAGTATGATTTATTTTTTCTGTTTAGTAACAGATATACTGACTATAATCCTTTTCCAAAAAGAGGATGAAACAGGAAAGAAATGTGAAGTAGGAAGGAAATGTGATTTATTTGAATCATCTGTGCCTCATACACAGAAAGACTTGGAGAATTAGAAAGAGTACCCAAAGTTACTCAGAAGACAACCACGTTGTAACAGCCAGTTCAGCAGTTCTCTTAAAGCGGCATCATTGTCATCCAGCAGGGATGAACATCTGTATACTTGCAGATCATGAGCTGAGCCAACTGAAACTTAAGGACAGATAATATAAATGTATGTTGGAGTTATTTTTGGTTGCATAAAAGCAGTTTATCATAATAGGGATGGGAAATTTTGAGACTCTATATGGGTTCTTGCAGAATTTCTTATTTGAGCAGAGTTATCTGAAACCAGGCATCTGGAAACAGGAAGAATGCAACCAGAAGTAAGCCACGGGGTTTTGATTTTCTGATAAAAGACAAGCTTTTGTATTTTTTATTTTAAGAAAAAAGAATTTTTATTTCCAAGCTTTTAAAAATTTCAGGAGAGACATGGTACATTTTAGACCATGTAGTTAGTTAAGTACCAGAAGATTGAAGGAGAAAGTGTGGTCTTAGAAACGTACACTAAGATAAAAAAGTATAAATACTAGCCAAAGTATATTTTAAAATAAGCCTAAATTTTTGTCCAAAATATAATTTTATGAAGTTAGGTAATAATAATACTACATTCCCAAATTCTTGGTCAGGGAGGAAGAAGAAGAAAAAAAACCTTTTTAAAAAAATTAATAATTAGCTTAAGGTGCTTGATACTTTTAGACAAAGTAATTTATATTTTAATAAAGCCTTACTTGTCTCTTAGTGAAATAAAGTTCACCAATAATTTATTTAATTGAAATATTCTTTTGGGTTGCAGATTTTCTCTGTTTGTCTATGTCTCCTGTGATGTCTGAGGAATAAGCAAACAATATATTGCGAAGCTTGACATTTCAGGCTTAAAAATAACTTTACACACTCAAGAAAATTCACACCAAAAGCAGACAAAAGAACATGCAGACCTAAGTAGAGAAATCAGAAAAAAGTCAATCAGCTGAACAAAAAGGTGACAAGGGTCACAGAAATTCAGGGAAGGGCTGCTCTTATATAATGTTAAGGCAAGCAAGACATCAGAAATTGCTACCTGAACACAAAAGTCAATGTGTTTAATTGTTGTGGGTTTTTGTTAAACCTTCAATACTTTCACGTCTAATGATAAAATATTCTTTATATGTAGTGGGTTTTTTAAAGCTCTTCTTAAAATTTTCTTTGTATCTTTTGGTATGATTCAAGGAAAGAAGCCCACACCAAATTAATGTAAAAAAACTATGGCTATACAGTAAATTTAAAGACAGACAGATATGGAGAACTGAAATCCTTGTCTGCCCTAAATAATGAATACAATCAAGAAACATTTTATATCTGAAATTTAGTGTAATTAATGTTTCATGAAATACAGTGATTGGAGTGATATAAGGAATATGCATTGTGAAAACTCACATAGGGTTGGTATTTTTATGAAGGTGAACAAATGCCTCTTCATTTCTTTACAAAGTTTGGAAGAATATTCAGATTTTAATTAACATAAGAAAATGAAATTCACGCCCACAACATTAAGCTTCTAATATCTTCTACATTATTTATATTTATATTTATTATATATACTTACAAATCACTAAAAAACAGCTGCCAAAAAATCGTACAAAAAGCCAGTCATGTTTAGTAAGCCACCAGTTGATCTGTAGTTTGTTAGCTAGTGGATAGAGCACCTTGCTTTCTTGGGAGAAGAAAACTTAAAACTGTTATTTAACAAACAAAACAAAACTTGACTCCGATGATAACCATGAATGCAACTCTACATGAATTGCTTATGCTGTGGAGGGAGTGGTCAAAATGTTCACAGCTTACCAAATTTCATGAGCTTTTTTGGTAAGAAAGCATGCAGTAGCCATCAATTTGACATTGTTGAGACCAGTTTCAAGTCAACTGTATATTAGAGAAAAAAAGCAACTAAAAATTGGAAAATTTGTAGAAGACAGAGGAATAAGATAAAGAAGTCTCTGTGCTAAGTAGATTGTAGATTTTGCTTGTTTTATAAGGAATAGTTAAACGAGGGGATGACAATAAGTAGAGAATACTGTTGTGATGAAAATGTCCTAAATTTGCTTCAGGTCTTTGAAAAATTTAGTTGTCTGCTTATGAATAGCATTAGTTCTGATGAATCTGCCTTTATTATTCAGAATGAAGACTTCGAATAACATTCAAACCCATTAGGTCAAGTTAGGAATTTATACTAGTTCTTCTATTCTTTTCAGATTTTTAATTGAAACATCATGATAACTGCTGAGGCCTCTGAAGTAATTGTCATTGAAAATACATTCATGGAATGAATGTATTGGGTCGTATTTAAAACAGATATTTGTTCATTGTTAGTCTTTCAAATATTACCTCAGACAGAAAGCTGAGATCACCACCCTCCCAATAAAGACACATTCTGTCTTTTGTAATTTTGTAAGAGTATCTGATCTGCAATTAACTTAGCTGATTTTGAAAAACTAAGTGTCATTCAATGCTGAAACCTTCTACCATGACCTAAAGCTAAAATATCCACTGGGAGAGAACTATATAAGCTGACTATCCAGAACAGTTGGAATTGCTTAAATTGGTTCCAATTCCATTTTGTATACTCTCCTTCCTTGCTATCTCTTTGAAACACACTTTAGGAAACTTCCCAGTCCGGCCATTCACGAGACTCTCTGGTAGTCAAACTCCCAAGGCCAGAGACTGACGCTGCTGGGCCCGAAGCCCCTTTGCAGCAGGCAGCTCCCCTGAGCCGATGGGTGCCTTGTTTGGCTCCCCACACACCCCAATCACACACCCAGTCAGACAAGGCTTCCTTACCAGTTTGACCCCAGGTTTTCCCATAGAATAGTCTCAGATGTCTAGTTCCATAAAGCAATTTATTCAAAGTGCAGTAACATAGAAACAACCCGAGATGTTGCCTCTGAGGAGGATCCCCAACAAAGGAACCGCTGGTCTTTTATACCCTCACAGTCTACCTGCACACAAGTCTCACTCTTCCTCCTGAGTTCTCTGCTCCTGCTGTGTCTCTCAGTGTCCATCCCCTTAGCTGTCGCCATGGTATTTGTGCCCTTTGTCAATCATAGGGTTGGCAGTTCAGGGCCTCCTGTCTTGGGTTCACACCTAGATCTCAATCAGCATCTCAATCTGCATCATAATCTGCAGCTTGCAAACCAAACTACCTGCACTAGATGTATTCCTCAAAGCTAAATTTCAGATAAATTCAAATAAACAGTCACCCTTTAAGCAGAAAGAAAAATAATCTTTTATAAGATTATAATTTGCTGTTTGCTAAATGATTGTCAAAATTGTTCATCAGCATGGTACTAAATTACAACAATCCAGGGTGGTGCAAAATATACTCCTTTGTTAAGGTTTAACTGTCTTTTTCCTCCAATTGCTCAGCTACACAAGGAGAAAGATGTTTTCACCCCTCTCTGCTTGACAATTTTATTGTAAGCATGAAACTTTGCTCAGGAAAAGGGAGGGAGACAACCAAATGAAGCAGAAAAGAACGTGGTGTAGTTGCTTGATGAGAACAGCACTCTCCCGAGAGGTGGCAAATGTGAATTTTGAGTTCTCCAGGCTTTACAGGATTTTAAACACAGGATTGTTCTTTTAAAATAAACTGCTCCTTTTTTTCCATTCTAGAAGAAAGTAACTGAGCTATGTAGTGTCTGACAATCCCACTAGTCCTTGTGAATTAAGTTTGCTATAAAATATTTCTTTGGGTCAAGCCTCCTCTCTCATCCCTTTTTAAGTCAAGAATACTAATAAGGAATTAAGATGATTGAACTGTAACACTTGATGTCAGTTTATGCGGCCTGGGCTAGCAAGGCTGGCCAACAATGGCTGACACAATACTCATGCTCTTCTAAAGCAGCAATAAAGGGTGAACAGCAGTTAAGGCATAATGCACGACACCAGAAATATCAACAGATGCCCACAGTCAGGCACATGAATCTACATCTGGGCTTAACAAGGTGTAATAAACTGGAGAAGGAGGCTTAGCCAATTTTAAGACTGCATGATTAGAAATGTTTGACTAGGTAGAGTTTTGGCTTGGCTAAGTAGAAAGCAGCAATATGTTTAATTAGTTGTTAAAAAAAAATTTTTGGAGTCATAGCCATAAAAGTCTATCTGGTAGTACATATGCAGAATTACTTATCTCTTAATATATCAAAGCTCATCTGATGTCAGGTGAATCTACATCACGGACTAATGCTGCACAAAGGAAAAGCACAACCTAATTTTACGTTTTTCTTTGTGGTTCTAGGAGTGCACACCCATATTGTGTTTTGATAGCCATTGAAGTTGATGACAGCTGTGGGTTCTAGGCATAAGCTGCACATGTATAGAGTGCTAACAGCTAGAGGACCTTACATTCAATTTGCAAGGAGAGATCTACAGATGGCTCCCTGTTGGACATCTTCAGCTTTTGTACCAGCAGGAGGGAAGTTGCTTTGATAAAACCAGCAGCACAGCTGTGTATTGTAAGATTTCAAGTGCAAACTAAATTTGCGCTGAAAGAAAACCTTTCAAAGAAACCCTGCAATACACTAAGAAAATAATGCATCCTCTGTTCGAGTTCACAAATGAGCGAGTAAATGTGGCTTCTTAGCCTCTGCACTTTGTATATCCCAGTGCTTACACTCTCACTTTGGAACACAGTCTCTGCTTTTGCTCTTTATTCAGACAGATCTTGAATAGCGAAACATACTAAACTTCTAGTTCCTAAATGATATAGTTATTAGTTCAGGTAATCTAGATTCTTCTTTCCATTTTATTGATTTTAAGTTTGAAGTTATTTGTATTTCATTTCAACAGAAGGAATAGAGATTACCCTACTTCTTCCTTAGACAATTACTATTTATTTTTTAAATGCGCACATGTTGTCACACCTGAAAAGAAAAAGTAAACCTTTTGCAATGCTCAAAAAAGTGTTTATTGATTCCTTTTTCCTTCAAGGATGGGTTTGTTCTAAAACCTTTATGGATATAATAAAATGCCCTGCAGGCCTCCATGCCTCAGCTTTGAACAAATATTGCATTTTATATGTACCCTGAAGACAGTATTTCTTGCTGGCTATCTATTTGCAGGTTGTTGCCTATTTACAGTTTTCTTGTCTTAGTTTAGACTTCAATATGGAGACACTTAAGTCTCTATTCATTTCAGAAAACATAATCTCTAACAGATTGGAAAGCATGTGACAAATAAGCACCATTTCCTTTATAGGTTCTTTCCTTTATAGTCACTTCTTCATGCTTATTTTGAATCTATAGAGCTAAATGGTTCCCTGTGTTACTTAAAATTCAGGGACCTTTAGATCTCATGATAACATCACTCAGAACAAGAGCAAAAGAAGGATATATATTTAAGAAGGATCTTAGTAGTAGTAGTCAGTTTACTATCTTAAAAGAAAATAATTGTTTTTCAGCTTGTCAGAGGTGTTAATTGCAAACTGTATATTTAAATTATTATTGGCACACATTAGTGTGGTACATCTGGTAGAAAAAAGATTATATCATTCTTAGCCATTTCTGTAGCACAATTTTTTCCTAATTACTCTGTCATTAATCTGAATAGCTAAAGAGTTGGTATTCATACAAATAAAAAGGAATCTTGGTTGCTGCCCTGGGGAAGTTGTTTCTTCCTTTACATGATCCTTTTTACTTAATAACAACACTAGCACCAAAATTAGTTGCACACCACTTAAATATGTGTAACCAGCTGTGGATGTATTTTTTTAGTATGCTGTAGAAAGTTTTTCCTTTTCTTGAGCTATAGGTGTTAATTGGTATCTTTGTATCTTGCTAATTAAGTTCTAGCAACACCTTTTCCCTCTTCCTTGCTCTGAATTTAATGAGCTCCCTTGTTGTAATAATTTATTAGATAATTAGATAAAACACACCAAAAAAGTTTTTAGAGGAACTTTGAATAAGAAGGTTCAACAGATTTTAAAGACAACACACAAAACACAGATAATATCATATGTTGTTCATGAAGGAATTTATTATATTAACATGTAAATGTTTCAGGTTGTGTAAGTGTATATTTTGTTGTTAGACAATGTCGGACTGATATGCTGATAATATTAAGCTATTCATTGGTTCTGTGAAGCAGAGCAAGAGTATATAATTAAAATTGCCTTCAAAAACCCCACAGTAGTCCTTTCAGACTCATAGGAATAGAGGATTGGAAGGGTTTTGTATGTCATCTTATCTATTCCCTGACCTAGGGCAGTATCAACAATACATTTCATTCAAGATTTTTCCAACTCACTTTTGAAAAGCCTTGGTTATGGAGATTGCAACCTCCATAGGCAATTTACCTTAGTGCTTTGCTATCCTTAAGTTAATTTCTTGTGAAGTCAAACTCAATCTCTTATTTATTTTAATACTATTTTCTCATAAAATAGATAACTCATTATTTTCTTTCTTTTTTTCAATACCTAAACTGTAGTTCATACTTTTCTCTAGTTTTCCTTTTTTTATGTTAAACCATATATGTACTTCAATATTCTAATAGGTCTCATTTTCTAGACCTCTGATCATTCTCCTTTAGTCTGTCTAAAATTTACCTCTCCTGAAGTACATATAAAAAATGAGATCAAATTTATTCATTCTTAGTAAATGGCTTCCCATATGTTCCTCTTACGGAATTTGGTCTTATAAGAACAATATTATTCCCTTGTTTCTGTTTATACTGTTGATTGTTTGCTTTTTTTCTACAAAACCACTTCCGAATGAGCTGTTCCTTACGGTGCGTTCAAAATCGTAATGTCCTCAGAAAGTGTGCTTGTCTATACTGATTTTCATCTTTATTTTTTATTTTTTAGTCTGAGTCATTCCTCCCATTTACCAAGATCATTCTGAGATCAAATCCAGGCCCTTTTAGAAGGACTTTTGCAGGCCCTCTTAGCTCTATACCATCTGCATGTTTAATAAAGCTGTTCACTGATCCATCATTTAGGAGAAACTACTCATACATCCTCACTTTGCACCATTCTTCTATTTTGGCAGCAAACTGCACAGAAACAGTTATGCTTTGACTGAATTATCTTAGTGACTATGAAATGATTCTAAGACAGTGGTTAGAAATAATGAACTTAAAGGTTTTTATTCATGTCAAAAGATTTCCATCAGTACTATGTCACTATTCCTGACCAATCTTTCCATGGAAATATCATTTGAGCTGTTATCAAATACATACATGATGCACCTATTATTTCTTCATTGAAATGGCCTGCTATCTGCTGTAGAATAAAAATATCTGGTTTAACATGATTTTATTTTCTTTTAGGAAATGGTGTTGGACACATTGCCCATTATTTTCTAGATATTGATTATTGGTAATATTACGTTGAAGATGACTGATTTATAATTGTTCGTCTTTATGTCTTTCACTTGAAGACACTAATTTTGTTTGCTTTTCTCCAAGATCTCTTGAACAATTTCACTAAAAAGAAATTCCTTCAAACATTCTTAAGAATGGCAACAATCAAACTTTGTAGTATCAACCAACTGTAAAACTTCCATTTCATTTCAGCAAACTCCAGCTTGTAAGATCATAATACCATAATGATATGAATTGTGTTAACCGTTTAAAATACATTAAGCTCTTCTAATGAAAACTGATTGAAAATGGAAATTGAATGCTGTGTCTTAAGTCTATCAGAAATAAAATATAACAGCAATTCATCTTTCAATTAACAGTGATATATTTCTTAAAAGCTACATTTTATCTCTGAAATTTTAATTGTACTTTATGTCTTGAACTTCTTGTTGATTGTTTTTTTGGTTTTTTTTTGTGGTTGTTTTTTGTTTGTTTGTTTGTTTGTTTGTTTGTTTGTTTTGCCACAGCTCATCTGCACTGTTCCTTTAGACTCTTCAGTAATCTGAATTTGTTTCTTCCCTATGTATATTGTCTTGATATTTTTCAGATCATTGAAGAGTTCATTATCTAATCAACAGGTACTGTAATATTATTTATTTCTCTATTAAATCTATCAAACTATATTATTAGTGTAAATTCATGAGATGCAAGATGATGCAGAATCTACTGTGTAGTTCAGTCCTTTGAAAGTGATGCCCAGTAGACTCTCTAAGCATATCTAACAGTCATAGATATCTACCTCAGACATTCGGTTTATAAACTCATAGTTAACATACTCATGTTTTGGCTCACGTCCCTTGAAAATAAAATGTATTACTACATCCACTAGCTTTTGGCTGATTCAGATTGCAACAGCTCAGGATTTTGAAATGAGTATGAAATACTTTTTAATTATACTCTTCAGGCATAAAGTTGTTTTTTGTTCAGCCTCAGTTACAGGTTCCCAGGCACTGCTCTCTCTCTTTTCCATTTTTTTCCATACTCTCTAAGCATTAACATTCAAAAGCCAGCTTGTTTTTGTAGAATACAGATTCAGCCTCAAGACAGGAGGGTGACTATGAATGAAAATTAGGGGGTTTTAGTAGAACATATAGTTCATATGTCTTCTGCCCACTCAGGATGTTCCTCCTCTGCATACCTTTTCCAAGTGGATTAGTTTTATGAATGATGATCTACCATAATATTGGTTGGCCATACTTGGCAGCCCTGCTGTGGTCAAAGAGATTCTTGTTTCCACTTGGTGGTCTGACCTTTGAGAATGTTCAAAACAAACCAAACCCAACCCCCAAACCACCACCAAAAAACTACTTATTTTGTGTTTCAGTGAGAATTCTTTCAGACTTCGATGTTAAAAATCCTGCATAAAATAGAGCAACGGAAGATTGTTCCTGAATGTTAAACAAATAATTCTAGTATTATATTCCACTTTTTATCACATATGATTTATTTATAAAGTCTCTAAAGGTTATAAGAAGTTTCAGAAAATATTTGAAATAGTATGTCAGGCTTCCAAAGGTTCCCAGAGATTTAGAACAGCATACATTTAACAGCATAGTTACTTACAACAATTTTATTATTCTCTTCTAATTTTAAATAATGTGATTTCTCACATTTTTTTATATGTGATGGCACGTTTGGAAAAAAAGAAAAAAAAAAGAAAATTAAAAGCTTATCAAGACTGTAATAATTAAAACTCCTAAAATTGTAGCGAAGTCTCTTGAGGAAAACTCTCTGCATAAATGACTATTTTCCAAGTGAAAAGGATACCTTCCACTTCACCAGGTTGCTCAAAGCCCCATCTAGCTTTCTCTGTTCAAGGCTGGGGGTGGGGCATCCACAAATTCTCTAGGCAACCTGTTCCAGTGGTTCACCACACTCCCAGTACAGACCTTCTTCCTAGCACCTAAACTAAACCTACTTTCTTTCAGTTTAAAGCCATTCCCTCTTGTGCTATCACCACATACCCCTATAAAAAGTATCATTCCATGAATTCCTCTCTTCTCTAGGCTGAACAATCCAAACTCTCTTGGCCTGTCTTCATAAGAGCAGTGCTTCAGTCCTGTGATCATCTTCATGGCCCTCATCTGGACTACTTCTAATAGATCCATGTCCTTCTTATGCTGGGGGTCACAGAGCTGGACACAGTACTCCAGAGAGCAGAGCAGAGGGGCAGAATCACCTCCCTCAAACTGCTGCCCATGCTGCATTTGATGCAGAACAAGATTCAGTTGGCTTTCTAGGCTGCAAACACACATTTCTGTCTCACACTGATCTTCTTATCCAAAGCCACCAAGTCTTTCTACCCAGGGCTTAATCCATTCTCTGGCCAGCCTGTATTTATGCTTGGGGTTGCCCTGACACAGGTGTAGCATTAAGGTCCCTCTGGACAGTATCCCTTGCCATGGTGTTGACTGCACCATGCAGCTTGGGATCATCAGCAAACTTGCTGAGGGTGCACTCAATCCCATGAGTATGTGTACGTGACCAAGTAGCTGTTTTCTCCTTAGACAGCCAGGCAAAAGAGTAAAGTTCCTTTCTTCTTCCACTCCTTACAAACCCTTTTAAAATTTTATGCAGTGACAAGGAACTGTGAAATAGTCTTTAAGGCATTAAGTCTATTACTTTCCTCTATCTGTTATTGCTCATTAGTTTTGTTTTTATTTGTTGCATTATTTATTTATTTATAAACAAGCATTTAGGAAGCAATCAGTGTCTAGACACCTTTGGTTGCTGTCTGGGTTTGTATCTTAACACAGAATTAAAAGATCCATCCTATACAGGCCCAGAAAACATTTGGACCCCTTTGCTCTTCCATAGGTTAGACTACCTGGAATTTTCATAAATTATTTGATTCAGTGTCTTCTTTTATAAACTTTTAGAATGCCAAAATACTTTTTCTTAAGGGATTATCACATATATTCCACATTATGGGGTACACACTAGAAAAGATTGTCCACTTTTCTTCTTTTATGGGTTTTTGTGTCTCGGACTTCCTGATTTTCCACATTTCTTTGAATGTCCCTTTTTTAAGCTTCTTTATAAACTTTGTGGGCAGTAGTAACACAATTTAATCTGCTTGACATGATTACTTGAATATAGAAACTAATCAATCTGTGCTCTGACTATTTGTTTATGTTGCAATTCACATATCAGTAAGTTAAGCAGAAAATTACCTCAGGTAAAATCATAGAATCTGCTGGGTTGGAAAAGACCTCTGAGATCATCAAGTACAAACCTTGATCCAACCCTGCTGTGGTTACTAGACCATGGCACTGAGTGCCACATACAGTCTCATCTTAAAAACCTCCAGGGACGGAGAATCCACCATTTCCCTGGGCAGCCGATTCCAATGTCTGATTACCCTCTCCGTAAAGAATTTCTTCCTAATATCTAACCTAAACCTTCCCTGGCAGAGCTTAAGAACATGTTTATTTGCAATATCTTTTGCCAGACTTCACAACTGATAGGTGTTTAGTTTCAGGTTCAGGTTTTTAATTCAAATTTCTTTATAGGGAACTGGTAGAAAAAAATTGGTTTAGTGCTCAGGCTTAAAGTGTTACTGTTTTCTTAAATATGATTTCCTCAGTGTTAACAAATTCTGAATCACAATTTAAATGCAAAAGATAAAGAAAATTAAGATTCAGATTCTTTTCACTCAACTTTACTAAATTAATAGTAGGTAACTAACTCAAGATTTAAACCAACATACTCTACCCCAGTTAATTTGGCATTGATAGAAACTTAGTAATTTGTGGATGGGTTGAATTTAGGAAATGTCTTTCAGTGCTGTTTTCTGTGTTATTTCTTTGCTTGTTTACGACTTCATCTTTGCTAACAGGTTTGCATGCTTTTACTGGCTCCAATACCTGCACCTGCAGCTATTCACTCCCATCAATTTGCCTTCCACAGACAGAGAAGACCATAATACAGAGCTCTGAGACCCTTGTTTACAGAGATCCCACAACTTTCTTCACATTCTTACTCTTTTTCCGTCCTAAATTCTTAGTCTTTCTGTTCTTTTAGGTCTCTGATTAATTCTAATATCCTTTTTTTTTATTGTCCTATTTAACTTGAAGATCAAGTCTTTTCCTTTGGTGTTCATAATTTATATCAACTTCAGAAGGATCCTTCAGAGAAGTCACTTTTCATTTTCTGCTGAATTCTACAGGACTTTGTTCTTGATTAATTTTCCTTTTCTTTACGGTAAACATAAGTTTAACTACTGCTGCTTTATAATAACCCATCTACCTTCTCCAAATGTAAAAACTGCAGCTTTTCTGATGTCTTGGTTAATCATGTTCAGCATTGATAAGATTTAATTCCTCACCATCCCACCATGTCCACTCTAGACAGCCAATTGCCTTCTCTGCAAGAGACTGCCAATAATAGAAAATTATCATATAATTTCTTAGGAAGATGCAGAAGTTTGGCACTTAAATACTGAAAGAAACAAGTGCTCTTGCAGCCCGGAAATCCACCATATCTTGGGCTACACAAAAAGAAGCGTGGCCAGCAGATCAAAGGAGGTGATTCTGTCCCTCTTGTCTGCCCCGGTGAATCTCCACCTGGAGTACTGTATCCAGCTCTGGGTTCCCTCGTACAAGAAGTTCTTGGACTTGCTAGAGTGAGACCCAAGGAGGACTATGAAAATGATCAGAAGGCTGAAAGATCTCTCCTATGAAAACAAGGTGAGCAAACTGGGGTTAAGTCTGGAGAAGAGAGGTTCTAGGAAGACTTAATCACAGTCTTTCAATATATAAATAGGGCTTATAAGAAAGACAGAGACATTTTTCCTATGTAGTGATAGGAAAAGGATTGATGGTTTTAAACTGGAAGAGGTTAGGTTTAGGTTAGATATAAGGAAGAAATTCTTTATGATGAGGGTGGTGAGACACAGGAAGAGGTTGCCCAGAGAAGTTGTGGATGTCCTGTGTCTGGCAGTGTTCCAGATCAGGTTGGATGAGGCTTTGGGCAATTTGATCAAGTGAAAGATGTCTTTGTCCATGGCAGAGGGGACAGAATTATTTGATCTTTGAAGATACCAGTGCTAACTGTTCTATGATGAGTCTGAAATTCTGTTTTGTCCTGGTTTTGCATGTCTGTAGAAAGTTTGGTATTTTTGATACTGTTATGTTGGCAATCTCAGATTTGTATGTTATTACTGGTATAGTTGCCTAGGTTACCGGCCTCCAAAAACGTTGCTTTGCAGAAGGTTTCCCAGTTCTCCCCCTCAACTATGTACAAAGATGAGTCATTTTTCAAGTAACTCCCCCTTACCCATCCATGATATTCAGCTTCTCCTCAGGATGCTTACAGTTATCTCTGGCTGCTTTTTAGAAGCATAGAATCCTTTAGGTTGGAAAAGAAAAGACCTTTAAGATCACTGAGTCCAATTATAAACCTAACACTGCCAAGTCCAACTAAACCATGTGACCATCCATCAATTAATGTTCAGGAATTCCTCACATGCTGCTTCACAGTGTAACCTAAGGCCAGAGGTGAGACAGCAGCCTAGTCATATTTGCTCAAATATCGACGGAGGAGCTCGGGAATAATCGAACGTGACCAATGCGATCCTCAGTTATTCCACTTTATTTACATTAACCACGGCTTATAAGCCTTTACTACACCCCAGCGCGTGAACACTTCTAGTCTGTTGGTTACATGAGACTGTCCACGAACTGGACATGCATTACTAACACACTTTCTATTGGATTAACACAGGTGTCCGTGAGTATGAGAACATTGTTTCTTCTTCAAGTCTCCTCCTTTATTTTGGCGCAGAGTCCTCTTTGTTGTTGCCACAAAGCTTTTTATTTTTAGCCTCCTGACTATCTCAAGGCTAGGCCTGTCTCATGGCTAGGCCTGCAAAATGGATCGCTCACACCAGAGCCTTGCTCTTTAGATATACCACACTCAAATATCCTTTTGACTTATATTTGCTATGGCAGAAACCTGAAAAAGACTCATGACCACTACCCCTTCTGAGTAGTGGTCAACTTCCCACAGACATTGCTTGTCTTACTTATTTGATTCAGAAAGACAGCCTTTGATTCATCAAATGCAGAGACAGAGCTTATTGTCCATGTTCACTAAATCATTGTCATGTTCTTTAGATTTATGATGCTTTGTATTGACTTCTAGATGCTCAGATATGGCCAAAATATTTGATTTTAAAGTTATATGTCTCCCAAAGTAGCAGTCCATATGAAGCATTATTTTTATAGAAAGATATCTGAACACATTAGGTCAGTAATTAATTAATAAAATTCTGTTAAGATTTGTGAGAGATAAACTATAAATTGAAAATAAAAAAATAGATTTCTAAAAAATACCACCCTAACTCCACTTTTCCCAATTAAAAAAAACCCAACAATAAACCATCAAAAATCAACAAAACTCTACAAAACCACAGTTTCAATTTACCCTTTTAAAATTAAAAGTAAGGTTAGAACCTTAATGATATGGGCTTGAAATCTTATAATTTGTGTTTTTCATGTACTTTTTTTTTTATTATTCTTGTCATCTTTTTCATAAGACTACAAAAATTTGATATCATTTTCAATTTTCATTAAAATACAAAGATAAATAAATACTGCCACAGAACTTGTCAGTGTTTTCTGATTTTTTTTTTCCCATCCTCAATTCAAACACTAATCCAGTAGCAAGCAAATCTATTAAGGCATTTATATGATGGATAAAATTTCCATGGCTTTGTGAGCAATGAAGACTCAAAAAAACCCCCAAAAAACAAAAACTGAAACCATAAAATACCTAAAATAATTCACCTGAATAATACTTTGTTATGTTACAAATACTTCATGGAAATACTTATTTTTGATAAATATAAGACAGATTTTTAAAAAGTAAAAAAAAAAAAAAAAATGGTTTTGGTCTACATTTTCCCTTTTTTAAAAGATTTTAGTTTACATTTAGGTTACATACAGTCTGAAACATATTTTTGTTACTTTAAGTTATCATTGAATATTTAAGACTTTGCATTGCATAAATATTTTTAGGGTTTGTTTTCCTGGTCTTCTTTAATTTTTCTTCTTTGGAGAAGGAAAAAAAAATCAAATTAACCTTAATTGCAGATTTAATTGCAGATTTCAAACAACTGTACAAATTTAAAATAGAAATACAGATTTGGCAGATTCAGTCTAGTCCTGCAGTAAATTTAATAATTTTATGTGTCCTTTTCACACCATATTAGCATTATTGAGAGCATTTATTATCTTGGGTAGGTAGTCATGGCTTGTCAGACCCTTTCATCTTCTAGTGTAAGCAGTGTTGGTTAGAGCATGGTGATGCTAACACCAAGGTCACAGGTTTGATACCTGTACACTCCACTCACTTAACCTGCTCTAGGTGACCCTCCCTTAGCATGGGGGTTGGACTAGATGATCTCCAGAGGTCCCTTCCAACCCTAACAGTTCTGTGATTCTGCGATATGTTAGATCTAACATCTGGTCCTTACTTGGGAAGACACTTTTATCCCAAACAGACATGAGAAATATTTGAATATTAGTAATTTTTGTGATTATTTTTGGTTGTGAAATAAATAAATAAACAAATAAAGCATCTTACTTATTACTATTTATTTTTTTTGATAATTCAGTCTCTTCTGTTCTCTTAGCCCCAAGAAGAAAAAGTATTTTTTTTAAATCAAGGAGTTTATATTACCTGTCTGCATATTCTCCCTACAGAGTGCTGCTAGAAATTTACTTAATATACTGTGTCTAGCCTCTGGGGACAGCCAGCAGGCAATTTTGCCTTAACTTTTCTTAATGGGAAACCTCTTGGTTTCTCATAGTATTGTGTGGAATTTTTATTGTCCCTAGGAAGATACCGATCAGCAAAATGTCCAGCACAGGATTTGTCTGGGAGGAGGAGCTTTCCTTCCACAGGCACTAGCCTGGTTTGGTGTGGTTAACGTGTGTTTCATGAGTGAAAGGCAGCAGTGCTGGTTTGAGACTGCAACATCACCACTAACCCACACTGTGCAGCCTCATTCAGCTCCACGCCTGCAACTGACTGTTTGTAGCAGCAGCGACTGTCATAACAAATACATTTGGAAGACAGTACTTTGGAATGGATAGCCTCTATGCTACTGAAAAGCTCGGCATACAGTTTTCCATTGTTACAGTTGTCCTTGAATAGCTGTTGACAGGAACAGAATCAGAAATAGTGTCCTTTTCACTCATGACTATTTAAATTCCCTGATGATTTGTGATGGGATGTTCTATGAACTGTGGTACACAAAGTAAGCTGCTGAAATTCTGGTTACTAAATCCTTCTTTTCCTCTTCACATTGTGCACCAGGATTGTGTACTGTAGAAGATAAAATATTACTCAAAGTTGAACAGGTTAGATGAAGGGAATTTGTCCTAAACTGAACAGTTTTGCAGACTTTGTTTATGTATATATGGAGATATAGAAGTTTTAGATCAAAGATTTCTTGTTTGATTAATTTTTTTTTTTCTTTACTGAAATGAAGGCTTTGACAAAACAATGTTATTTCTTTCCTTTCCACCCAACTTCTTGGGGCTCAGAGACTACTCAAGTATTTCCTAAATAGCTTCAAGGGCAGCAGCAGAAATTCTTTCAATTTTCATTGCATATTGTCTTATAAATACATTCATATATAATGGTTTTACTCCTAATTTACTACAGGGAATAGAGAAGGCACAATTATCTCTGAATAAATAGGAAATAAATATAAATATTTAGAAAATGAACAAACTAACTAAAGAAGCCAAAACCCACAACAAGCCAAACCCACAAAAACACTGCCTTATTTTTCGTTATTGATTGGTTTGTTTGTTTGTTTGAAAGACTGCAGATATTTACTTTCAGAAAAAAACATTGTATAGTCACTAAAGGGAATGTATTTATTGTTGACTAAAAATCATTCATCTAAAAGTTTTAAGACACATTTTTGTTTTCATATTTCTTTTTACTGACACACTCTTATCTGGGAAAGTCTTGCAGCTTGGAATCTCATATAAACATATATAATTTATTTCATGTCCTGCATAGGAAATTTCTCTAAAGACATGTTTAATGAAGAAATTGGAATTGGTACTTTGCTCTATACCTGTTAAGAGAGGAAGAAAATGGATTTGAGGAAAATCATGTCCTTTCTTTCACCTGAGGGGAACTCAGGCATGGGGGAACTAGAGCAGACAGGTAGCAGAACCTCAGCAGATGGAAGAGCTCCAGCAGGTGGACTTACTGTGTATCATCAGCATGGAGGCAGGCATTCCTGGCAGTCCCTGATGGCCTAAGGATCATGAAAGAAGATGCATCATGGAATTTGGAATATTACTATAGAATTGCTTGTTAAAAATTAGAGAAGTTCATGTTAGGGAGGTGGACACAAACCAAGGTAAGTTCCTTAAAAGCACTGTAACCACTGTCTGACTTCTGAAGCAGAAATCTCTGCTAAAACCCAAGGCTTTCCACCTCACTCACCCTTTTTTTTTTTTTTCTCTTGTTCTCATGGGGAGCAAGAGCAGAAACAGCAATAAAATCCTTCTGCTGGCGTACCCATGCAGAGTTTTATTGCTACTGGTCCTCATGTTCTGTGAATGAAGAGAATGAAATAAGGAACCACATACAACACAGCATGGGATAAGCAGGCTATACTGCTGAGCAAGTTTACCCTCACCTTCAGATATGGCAAATTACAGCACTGGATTTAAAAGTGTTTGCGCCACATGATCCCTAAATAATAATGATAAGCTAAAGCTCTATTATTTGTTATTATATATAACCACATCCTTTCTGATGGGTTCATTAATGTATAAACATAGTGATTATATCCCAAACAATTGATGTGTTGTTTGATGCTTTAATTTTGAATTGGACACTATTCTTATGTGCATTAATCCCCAGATTTGTCTATTCCTATTAAATGTTTTAATAATTTCAAAATACCAATATTAAAAAGATACTGTACTCTGTTAGGATAGAATTAATTATGAATGTTATAAATGTCATGAATAAATATGTTCATTCTGCAGGGATAAATTGCTATTAGTTACTAGAGGCAAATTTCCAAAGAACACAGACCTGTTGGTTTTCTAGTTGACACTAACACCTGTGCAATGAAGACTTCCCACGAGGTTACACAGCTTTTTATTTGTTAACAGTCAGGGGGGTTTTATTTTTTTCTATTATGTACATTGTATTTTGGGTCTTGTTTTTATTTTCTGCTAATTCACAACTTACAGCTTGCAAGAAAATCAAGTGACAATTCACACTTTTCAATCCTATTCAGACACTTTTCTGGACTTCTCATTATACTTAGGTCAAAAAAAAAGAAAGGATACTCTAAGTATGTATTTAAATACTATGAATTACTATTCTGAAAACTACTGGAATTTTAATTTTTTTTTCCTTGTAACTTTAGAACTCAATGTTTCATGTGTAAATGCAGTGTTTATCTGAAAATGAAAAGTAATTTTTTTTTCCTATAGATCTCAGTTGGAAATGATAAATTCTTGGTTCCTTCCTGTCAACAAAATGTTATCCCATGTATATGGGAAAATAATGAAACTGGCACATGTTAACTGATGAAGATGACTTCACTTTTACTTGAAATGCTCAAACTAATGAAGGCTTTTGTGATTAGGGAACATGGTTGAGTATCCACAGATTTCTGGGGCTGATTGTGTTTGATATGGGAAGTTCCAGTGACAGGTGGAATGCATTCTTTCTAAAAGACTGTAAACTGAGGATGAAGAATAAGTACATAGAATAGGGAGATAGCGTTTTCTGCTTTAACTTTCCCACAACTTTTTGAGGTTATTTATAGCACTTCTATTTAGACTTCAGTTAAAATTTTTGTATTTGGATAGAGTTTTAAATTCTGACAATCAATAATACAGCTTGTTGAATGTGTTCTCAGCAGTAGCCCTGTGTGGAATTTGACTGCTTTGCATGTTTTCAAAACACATTGGCAAAGAAGTTTTAACTGGCAATCTTATGTATTTTATTTTTGTGGAACCTGACAGAAATATGAATTTTGGTGTTCTTCTGAGCGATATGAATAACTCGGCACATCTCTGGAAGGTAATTTAGCATGAATGAATTCTTTGCCTTGATATTTATGAGTGCAGCTGCAGGCCATAACCTAAAGTCTGGAATAAATTTTCTGTGAAAGTGAAATACAACAAGAGTTTTATGAGCCCCAGATCATATAAAGCGTTTGCAAAATTAGAATGATTAAAGGAAGATAAAGTACCAGGCTCAGAAAAAATGTTCTTGGGCATATTTGGGGAAACCGAAAAGTCGGTAGCAGATATTTTTGATAACTCACTGAGGTTAATGAAGTAACAGAGAAGGCTGTGTTTCTCTTTAAAAGTTGAAGCAAGAATCCATGAAGGATTCAAAAGTACTGAAAAAACATACAATAGTTAGAGGAATTCTGTCAATGGAGCAAGCAAGATAGGATTGTGAGCCATTTAAAACAATGTCATATAACATAAGGGACACGACTAATTTGCTTTATTTCTTTTAATACTCCACATTTATTAAATTTGTGAACAAAGAGGCAGTTGTGGAAATAATTAATGCAGATTTCAGAAACATTTTTATATGTCATTACACAAAAGTGCATTTCTATGCTGGCACTAACAGTGTTTTGGCATGAGAACTGCAGGAAAGGGATTTTGTGCAATAGCTAAAATCTGGGCCAGGGTTACTAATCAACTCTCCTTTTTATATGGAAACATAGGAACTTGGCACCTGAAGTAGGAGGAAAGCAGGCTACCTAAATATTTCTGAGCTTGCATATTCATTTAAAAGTTCCAGCCACATTTTTTTCAGGTTTGGTATACGGTATAACATAGAGTTTTTAGTTAAACTTTATTTCATTCTTGAATAGGGGATTCTGTATGACTGTTCAGATTGGAGTTTTTTATTACATCTATATTCATAAATTAAAAGGCTTAAGGGTTTACTCTTTTGCCTTGATTACAAGTGATGCAGCACATCTCTCCATTCATACAAACTGTCTTCTTAACCCAGGCACAATTGTCACTATAGATCTACCCAGGAATAGATTCCAGAATTTCCATGGGATTTCAATTAATGGATTAATAAATTATGGGTGCTTATTAGATGAGGTTATAGATGTGAATGGAAGATAGCGAAGAAGAGAGAACTGGATGGATGTATCTTATATTTATCACATCAGAATGTTCTGCAAGAGACATTAACAATATTATCTGGAAGTTACATTCTCAGAAACCAGAATTATTAGTAAAAATTTCCTCACAACTTGGTACATGAATCTTATTGTGATTAGATTTCTGGAAATATCTGATTCACCTTAAATAGTCTAAAAAGCTTATAAAATGCCTATACATAATTTAAAAAGAAGATATTATATAGTTGAACTAATACTGTTTTTTTCTCTACAGGCAGTATATGGTATCCATCAAGCTATATGAGTGCATTTTATTGACTGTACCATGGTAGAAATACAAATATTTTTTATATGTGTTGATTGTTGTTTCCATGACAGTTAAAGTACTGGAGAAAGTAATAATAAAGAGTATGTCAGGTAGCATTCCAGTGTCTGGAGAGTACGTATCTTCTAGTGATTAGAAAGATCCTGTCTAATCTTGATAACTGGGGAAGAAGTAGGAGGATTGGGAATTCAATGAGGTATGTCAAATCTTATTAGTCTACATAATTTCCCCTTACTGAATTCTGACAAGGCAGGACTGTTATTGAAACTGAGCAAATATTCATAAGAAATAATTAATTCAATTAAGTTTTTAAAACTATGTCATCAAACAATTATTTTCTTTCACAAATTTATTTTATTTTTCATACAAATATGCAGCTTATTACTCAATAACTAAGTGTTGTTGCTTAGCAATGATTAGTTCAATAAAAGATAATGTGTCAGTCTTGTTACATCATTGGGTAAGCATAATTCAAGTTTATGACAAGAATATGAAAAAAACAAATATCTCATTTAGTTTTATGTTGACTTTCCATAAATAATGTGACAATGAATCATAAGATACGCCTATGGGGATAATAAACATTATTTTATTTAAATAATTGAAATTATATCACTAAAATCTATATCTTGTTATAATTAATTTTCTTTATTTAAATATGGTCATTTTAGTTTTTAACTACAGTTTACTGTGTTGTTTATGACACAAAGTAAGCATTCCAATACCGTCTGTTCTTTTTTCAAAGCATTTCCCTACAGTTTATTACACTTCCCACCTATTTGCTTTGAAAAGAGAAGAGAATTTCCTATCACTTCAGTGTAGTGACAAATTAGGTTTAAAATTCTATTTCTTGCTTATGCCATATTCCTGCTGCAAGCAGATCTGCTGTGGTGGTAGGTTCTATTTGACACCTCTTTCTCTTAGCTGAAATTTGTCTCTTGAAATTTAAAAACTCTGTCATTTGACCCCACAGTGATCTGTTATTCATCTATTAACTCACAAGCTGTGAATAAATGTTATCTGTTCTTTAATCATCTCTAGAGAGGTGGGGGAGTTGGCATTACGTTTTTGTTACCTGCTAAAGTCTCGTTTCAGTTAAGTTTGGGGTTTTCTTCCCTTCACAGGGTATTGAAAGATGTTTGCCAGTGAGGGCATGTAAGAGATCAAGAGCCCAGATGACTGATCCTGAATGAAGCGGAAACAAATTGATATCAGCAAGCAGCAGAGATAGTGACTAGCTGCAAAACAAGAGGTCATGATCTGAGGTTAAAGGGGGTAGTAGCTGAAAGGCGACTCAAACAGTCTGTCTCTATACAAAGAAAAATTCAAACACAGGGCAAAGCAGTGAGAAACTAAAAAAACAACTGCAGCCATGAACTGGGGAGAAGAAAAAAGGAATATTTAAAAAATGGAATCATAACTAGAGGAGAGCCTGTGGCTAATCAAACCTCCTGACTTTTTTTTTTTTTTTTTTTTCAGATCAGACTTAAGTCTCAGAATCACAAGGGGGACTGAAAACAAAATTAACTGTCAAAAATTGTTCTATCCCACTGTTTAGGTTGTAATCTAGATAACTCACATGCTTTACTTTTAGTCTTAATATTTTTGTTTGGTTTGTTTTTTTAAGACGATAATTTCTCCTACTCAGTTTAGATTCATTTTTAGACTACACTGCATTTCATATTGAATTTTAACTTCTTCCTGTTTATATGAGTTATAAGTTTGATTTTAGGAACAGTCTTCCATCTGCACAATCTGTTCTGGCAATAGTTTCTCAGTTTTACTATAAGGTTCCATGCTCTAGCTGAAAATCTCATGCATTGTCAGAAAGTCTATGGACAGAGATAGCAGTGTTCAGAAAAAAGAAAGATAGAAGTTCATGAAAATTTTAGGTGTAGTATCTGGGATAGTAGGTTTGAGTATATACTGTTGATTTTCTTTAAGTCCATGGAAGAGTACTTCTGTGCAAACTGAAGGCAGCTACAATTGATTTTGTAAGGAATTCAGGAACCATACTAGAAAAATTGAAATCTCTGGCTTCACTGTATTTGTTGACTAATATTTCTATAAAATAAAACCTATACTGTATAGTGAGATTAGACGGAATTTGTTGCGTTTCCCCAGACAAATTTTTACACATTATATGCAAATTAAGACTACACTACTTTTCTCAAATGTTCTTCATCATTTTACTAGAAACAGTATGATCAAGGAACTAGATGAGTTGAACCATATGTGAATCATAGATGCAAATGAAGAAAGTAAGAAAAACGCATAAACTTAAATATGTGATACAGCATAGAAATAGTTATGATATGAGAATAGGAGACATAAATTAGATAAGTTTTTATTTAATTTTTCTTTTCAATTTTGTGGCAAACTGACAAAAAATGAGCAAGAATATTCTCATTGTAACTTTTGTTGTATTCATAACACAGAATAAATAATGTTATCCATACTACCAATGTTAATGTTACTTCAGTGCTAACCCAATGCTACCGGAGTTCTTGTACAAATTAGTTGTAAAGCTACTACAAGGCATGTTAACAGATCCATGTAGTAGACTACAAATTCACCCATCTGTCTGCCTCGTGTTTCTTCTTCTTCGTGATTACAGAATACTGAATACTGAATCAGAGTGCAATATAGGATTTGTTTTTTCTTTTCATTTGAATTATATTTCACTCAAGGAATCATTAAAAGAAAATAGATGTTTATGGTATTTGGAATATATTTACCTAGAAGTAGAGAAATAATGTTTAAAAATCCTGGGAAGCCATTTGCAGTGAAAGTAAATAGAGTAGTTATATTATTTTAATGCCTATCTGTTCTCATCAGAGCTTGAGGGTCCAAGTAAGAAGAAACAGGAGAACCTTTCTCCTAAATAACTAGACATCTTAATTCAACAAAGACTAGAAAAAAAAGTGTGGAAGAAAATGCAAGAAATTGGTTGTGAGAAGTGCTAAACAAATTATTAGTTCTCACTTAAAATAATTAATTTCAAGTAATTACATTCTTGTAATGAATCTAAGCTAAGAGCTGAGAGACCCAAAAGAAAACAAAAAAATGTTTCCTTGTCAAACTATGAACAGTTTAAGTTTCTCTATATTTATGTTAGATTCATCAGTTGGAAACAGTAGAGAAAATTCCAACTGAGAAAAAAGCTGGAGAAATCTTCATAATCATATCCCTTAGTGAAATCTGGGTATTTTATTTGCTCTGTTTGCTGATTTGCTAGGTTTTTTTCCTATTTATCAGTACATAAAATTTCAAAATATTTGTATTTAGAATGCATATCACTACTCTAGGTATTACTAATAGAAATATTTAAAAGAATAAAGAAACAAAGAATAAAGAATAAAGAAGACAAAAGAAATCTTCTCAGGAAGAACTTTTCAAAATTCATTTTTTTATTTGAAAATTTTAGTTTTCCAATACCAGAAAAAAATAGTATAAAATAATTCAGAAGACAAATAAAATGCGTGCAATGGTAAATAATATCCAGTGAAAAGAGTGAATCTTCAGTATAAACACAAAAATGAAATTGATTAGGATAATGCTTTCAGGGATTTATACACTTTTTAATGCATAAAAACATTGGTATGATTGATTAAATTTGCAGCAAACATTATTCAGCATATGATTCTACTTTTATTTTTAAGTTTGAGTTGATGGAATTATATGTCTCATTTCTAAAATTATGTTCTAAGAGAGTGTGTCTATGTAAACATGATAGTGGAATGACAGTATGACAGTATTTATTACTTAGGCAGAATGAATTTGAATGGAAGTAAAGACAGTAAGACACTATGAGGGTTTCTGTGTCAGCTCTGAGGTCCCATTAAATATGCACTCCCACTTTCATGGAGTTTCTTACTTTGCTTTTTGTGAATTAATTTTATTTATCTGAATTATCTATATTCATCTAGCTCTTCCTTCTTTTAGATGCCTACTCAGTCCTTTGTTTAAACATAGAATAATAGAGTCATGTAGGTTGGAAAAGGTCAACTGTTGCTAGGCCCACCACTAAATCATGTCCCTACGTGTCACATCTACATATCTTTTAAATTCATTCAGGGATGGTGACCATCATTTCCGTGGACATCCTGTTCCAATGTCTGACCACCTCTTCCATGAAGAATTTTGTCCTAATATCCAATCTAAACCTCCTCTAGTGTCATTTGAGGCCATTTGCTCTTTTTCTGTCACTTGTTATTTGGGAGAAGAGACTGACCCCCCACCTTTCAGGAGGTTGTAGAGAGTGATAAAGTCCCCACTGAGCCTCCTTTTCTGCAGACTAAATGACCCCAGCTCCCTCAGCCACTCATCATAAGACTTGTGCTCCAGATCTTTGACCAGCTTTGTTGCCCTTCTCTGGACACACTCAAGCACCTCAATGTCTTGTAGTGAGAGGCCCAAAACTGGACACAGGATTCAAGGTGTGGCCTCACTAGTGTCGTGTACAGGGTGATGATCACTTCCCCAGTTTTGCCGACCACACTATTTCTGGTACCAGCCAGGATGCCCTTGGCCTCCCTGGCCACCTGGACACGCTGCTAAATGTTAACCAGTATTCCTGGGCAGCTTTTCAGCCACTCTACCCCAAGCCTGTAGTGCTGCATGTTGTGACTCAACACTTCACCTTGTTGAACTTCATAGCATTAGCCTGGGTACATTGATCCAGCCTGTTCAGATCACTCTGTAGAGCCTTCTTACCTTCAAACAGATCAAAATTCCTGCCCACCTCACTAGCTAAATAGATGAAAGGCCTCTGAGAAAGAATACTTGTGAGAAAAACAAAAAGGGGAATTTAATATGAGAAATTGTCTTTGCACCACAATTAGACTTCTAGCATGTGGAACTCTCCCAAAGACACAATTACCAAATACTCCATTTCTTAAGTTTTTAATCAAGGGCCTAATATGGACTTGATATGGATTAAATGTTTCGTGTTTACATTATGGTAACAATACATTCAAAACCCCCCTTGCTTTCTGTCAAGTAGTTATATAGACTACAGAGTGTTGACATATGGGGTAATGCTACGAATAATTCACGTAAAAGAAGGCCAAGGGTGAAACAGGTTATAAGAAATGAAGTTTTAATTTAACTTTTCACTTTAATGTCTTCATTGATTAACCCCAAATTTCTGCATATTTCTGCAAATGAGAATATTAAGCTAAATAAATGAACTATAAAATGTGTCAGCAAAAAACTTTGATCATTAACTTGAATGGGCAAAATAAATCTAATGTACATTAACAAATGATGGCTTTATGACTCATTTTCTAATGTCTGAATCAGAAAGTGAAGCAACCATGAATTGCCTGCCCCTCTGGTGAATGAGATCCACAGACTTTTTACAATTAATGCCTGGCAGGCTTACCCTTCATCATGACCCAGAATGTGTCCTGAAGCCCCAGAATGAAAGCTGAGATGTGTTTGCCCTTGACCCCTAGTCCCCAACACTTCATTTTCAAAAAAGCCAAGTATCATTCAACAGAGTTGGTGGGAAACATAAGCTTTCCGTGTGAGGGAGCTGACAGTGCTGCTGAACCGAACATAACATTCAGCATGAGATCAATAACTCATGGTCGCCTTTTGAATGGGATTGCTTTTCTTTTGTGCATGTAAGGGGAGCCTGGGGCTGAGCTAGTTACTGCCTCAGAGTGATTGAATGCAGAGGAATGAATGAGCAGTAAAGCAGAACTTTTCTATCCTCCCCCTTCCCCACTCCCCCTTTTCTTTTCCTTTATTTTCTTTGGTTTTTCTTGTGTTTCAGGCCCAGTGTCAGCAGAAAAGGAGAGGGACAGGCTCAGCTTGGACTGTCAATGTGCCGTGGTGTGCCCTTGAGGCAGCAAATGCTGTTAAGTGGAGTTGGTGTTCCCTGTATATCTGCATCACCATATGGCTCCCCCCCCCCACCACCACCACCCTGTCCTGTCCTGCTGCCCTGGGGAGGTCAGCACTCAAACCCAGAGGCAGCCAGAAAGAAAGTTAGAGGTTTTAACCTTTCCTCAGGGCATTCTGTCAGGGTGTGACACTGACTTCAACACCTCTTCAACCTAGAAATTAGTATCTTATACTAGGAGGTTAAAATGGTTACCAGTGGGGAAGTTTATACAGGTTTTTGATGACTAAGTAGATGTAACTTATATGTCAAAGGAGATAAAATAGAAGGAGGTATAGTAGGACAGAGTTTATATATGCTTCTTAGTTTCCCATTTGTTAATGTGTGTTCACTTTAATTTACATTAATTATAAACATTCAGTGTTTGCAAGTAGCCACAAGTACCTCTGCTTCTCCTTCCTCTTCAAGATACCAAAGCAAATAAAGATATTTCTGAACTTCACAAGGGATATCACTAATGGGGGAAGCCACATCTTTTGGAGAGACCACAGTATTTCTGTAACAGGGATGATAATGTGTTTCAGTTCTGTCATTTGTATTGAATGCAGAACTTCCTTGATTTTCAAGTGGGATTTTGCTTTTTCTCAATTTTATCTGATTTTGTTTTGACTAAAATATTGATTAGAAAGAAAGATATATTTTACATTAGCATGAGATTCTAAACCTTTCTGACAAAACCTTTTTTATTTTATCACCACTTGGGGTGTTCATTGTTAGCACTTTTTTAAAATTGTCCGTTCCAATATTGCCAACTAATTCCACTATAAACAGATTGACCTCTGCTCTAGAGGAAAGGGTTTTGGTTTTCCTCTTCCTTTGCCATTGATTTTCATGATTCTTACTCTGCCTAATAGAAGTGACAGAGAACTCTTCCACATCATATCTTAACTCAGCAGGCTTTCTTAAGCTCGCCTAACTAGTTAATGAAAAACATTTGACATTGGTCACAGAGTAATGGTCACCTGAATACATTGATTGGTTACTAGTTCATACACTTGAAGTTTGAAGTACCAGGACTTTTACCACAAAAAAAACCTTTTGGTATCACTGTCTGCCAGTTTCAAACCTTGATTATTTTTTTTTAGTGCTTTTAATGTTACCTTTTTTTAAAGAGTAGTATTCTCTGCATTGATACGTAATAAAACAGGATTGCATGCTGGTTTTAGAGCAAATTTGAAACAACACTAATATTGATATAGTTTTGTTTTTATTAATTTTGAGGTAAAAATCTTCCAAAGAGATATTATTAGAAGGAATGAAAAGAGGAAATAAAGTACAGTTATGTGAGTTAAAAAGACCACTCAAACTAACTAACTAAATAATACTAATGTTTGAAAATAATAAAGTATCTTTTTTACCCTCTTTTTCCTCTTCCTCTACAGTGAAGGAGGGTAACATTGAAAATTACCAGAATTATCAATGTTATCTCTTTTTATGAAAAAACTAACATAGTTACACAAGGATGAAGGTGAGAAATCAGCACATAGATTTTTCAGTATCTAGAGATACGGGCTTTTACAGAATCCCAAGCTCAACTTAATTCTTTTAGAGGACAAAGAGAAAAAAATTAGTAAAAAACCCAGAGAATAATTAAAACTTTTTAATAGACAGATTATGTTGATAAAATTATCTTTGCTTGATTAATTATTCCCCTCTCTTCCTTCTTCCTACCAAATCCTCATCATATAAACCCCCAAACAAACAAGAAAAAAAGATCTCCAATTCATAACACACTCCTGCAATGACCAAATTTATGTAGTGGAAAAAAGTTCTCAGTAGACTTTCTGAAAAATAGACAGAGCATATTTATTATAACTGAGGGAAGGGCTCCCAATATTTCAGGAATGGAGAAAATCTCATTAATGAAAAATATATATCCCAAAACAGTTTATAAGATAGAAATGTGAAGTTAATTAATATGGATACCTAGATTCTTCTGCAAAACACACCTGAATACCAACAGGATTAAATTTATTTATTTTAGACGTTCTCTTTACAGAGCTTTCAAGGACGAACAAGTCACCAGCAACAGCCAAACAGCAAAGACTACATCTGTTCTTAACCTGAGCAGAATATTCCAGCTAGTATTTGGCAAAAAGAGCAGAGAGGGAGAGGCCACTGAAGTGGCCACATCTCTTCATCTAATGCATATTCACACTAAGGGCAGCCAAAGTTACAAATGTGCAATCTAAAATTTGAATAATGCTAGGCATTCTGGAAAGAGGATGATGGGAGGGCAGAACTCCTTTAATTTAATTTTAGAAAGGACTTACCCTGTTGCGTGTTGGTAATAATATTTAGCAACAAAGCTGAAGTCTGGACTTCAGCATTGCCTTCCAAAATAATGATGACAGTTTCACAGTCCTCATTTTCCCCTTCTGTTCATTTCCTATCCTCTTTATCTAACTGGGTGTGACGTGGCTATAGGGGCATGGGGTGGGTGTTGTTTGTTTATTGGTTCATTTTTCTTGTTTGTTTTAAGAGAGAGGGGGGAAAAATAAAGGCCTATCGCTTTTAAATGACAATAACAAATTAGGTTTTCATTGCACTTAATAAATCCCCATATCAACAAACCCAGACTAAGTGGTTCTACCAAACAAATTTAGAATAAATGATATGAAGCAAGCAAACAAACACCCCACAGAATATCAGGGGGTAGAATAGTTCCTGCGAAACACAAGAAGTTTGGTTTTGTTTGTTTTTTTTTTTAACAAAGTTTCATGTGTCTTTTTGTTCCTGGTCCCTTGCTCCCAATATGCTGGAAAGGTAAAGTTTATTAAAAAGGTATAATTTTGGAAAATCCACCCAAACATGTTCAAATCAATGTTTCCCTTGCAGGGAAAAAAAAAACCAAACAAAAACAAAACAAAAACAAACCTGGTGAGAGAATTAATAGGAATTATTGTATGGGTTGGGCTGCTTGTTTTCTATGCTTTACTGCTTTTCAGTGGGCAGAAATCAATGGTTTTCTTTTCATACAAAAGAGAGAAGGAAATGGGAGTCAAAATTTTTCCTTTTGGGTAGTTGCAGCATAGATTAGGTATTGTACGTGTGCGTCTACAGTGTAGCTCCCAAAAATACCATTTGCCACAGCATTTCAAAAATAGGTATTTATGTATGCATTCAAAGTTGATTAATTTATGTCACGTTTCACGTTCTGAATGTGCTGTAAAAGTTATTGTAGCTTATTAGAAATATTAGGGCTAAAATAAAAATGTTCTATATTTAATACTTCTTTTTTTTTTTTTTTCAAACATCATGTTGACTATATCTAAAACCAAGACAGTTTGGATTCCTTTGTCCAGAGAGCCTTTTCATCTCAAAATATGGGATAGAACAGATACGAAGAAATACTGTCAGTGCAAGAAGTAAAAGAAATGTCCCAAAGGAGAGTCCATACAGTATAGTCATTGTGTCATGTGGCAGTAAATGGTTGCATTAATTGAAAATAATAGTTTAGTAAAGAATGTTTAAAAGTCATTCTATATCTCAAACAAAGGAACTAAATGGGGCACTGCTCAAATTCTTGAATGACAAATTAAATGCTTTTTGAAGATGTAGTAATTTTTGGCAGTAAGTATATTTTCTAACATTATTTTCCTATGAATTTTGCATTAAATAGTTAGGTGGCCAACTGTTAAATGTTACTCCTCTTTCATTCATGAATACTCTGACTTTAAATAGGTGTTTGCCTTGAGATCAAAGGTGAAAAATCTGTTTTGATTGGAAATTTATTTTTCTGTCAGGTTTTGTGATGGGGACAGCTGCATTTCTCACTACACTGTATTCATTGCAGTATGATCACAGTAGCTGAATTATGTTGGTGGTTCATAGTCATTCTTCAGTGTGGTATATATTTTGAGAATAATTATCTGTGTTTAACCACTGTTTATCACGCTTTGCTCTGTATCCATTAAATTTTATCAAAGTTTCAGGGAAATTATTTTGCAAAATGAATGCTTGTACGCTTGGCAAGGATGGCTGCATTACTTCTGCATTACTGCTGAAGGCTGAAAGACTTCAGCAAGGCCTGTTGTTACGACCCACTCCAGGTTCTTATTGATAAAGTTCTTGGGGTGGATAAGAGTGAAACAACACTTAATAATCGATGTTTGTAAACATATATATATATAGGGTTTATTTTAGAAAAAATTTGTTTCCAAGGTAGACAGCTATGTTGTCATTTGAGGTGTTATCATCTATAGTAATAGAGCAATATTTAAGCATAAAAATAAAACTTAAGGAAATGCATAAGAAAAGGAAGAGCAAGATGAAACTTGGTAGTTGTGATGACACTTGGTAGTTGCAGCCTTGATATCTGTTGATTGAAGCCATGGTTTTAATCATCTGGGGGTAGGGGAAGCCCAGCAAACTCAAATATTTCATGAGTTATTATACACTTCAAGCTCAGGTGGGAACACCTTGTACCTCCCCTGGGGCAGGGAGTTTTACAATGGATGGTATCAAGGGACATGTCAGGAGTCTCTGACACCTCCTAAGACATTACAGCTACCTGTTATGTCATCAATCATGGTCCATCATGGTCCAACATTTGAGATGAGCAGCCCAGGCTAGATGTGAAATGTCTTCGATGTTCCCCAGAGGGGTTTTTGCTGCAGAGTCATCATGTAAGGGAGGACATTGGCATGATAAAAAGAATTATCCCACCTCATAGGATTTGCCTATTATTAGCCTCTTTCCTTATCTGGAATCCAGCTTGTAGCTTCAAGTATGCATACCCTTCTGCCATGGGAATAGCTGGACAATGGCACCCACTTACCTACAGTGGACAAGAAGTCTTTTGGAGATTCTACAATGTTTAAACCATTAACTATTTCAGTCTCTGACACCTGTTGAAATCTGTACTTGGGACTGAGATTATGGCCTTCAAAGTGCTGTAAGAAGACATATTCTGCTGCTGAAGATGATTGTTCTGAAGTCCCTTACTTTATAAGAGTAAAGAGCTCTTTGACTGTAGCACTGAAGAATGGGATCCTGAGAAATAACATCCCTCAGTTCTATTTTAGTCCTGAAGTGACATGTGTAATGGAAAATGTAGTGAGCTAATATGAAGCCATATTCAATCTTCTTCCTCTGAAACTTCAATCATTTCAGTGATGCATTAATGTTAAAACCAAAATTTAACCTCAAGTTCTGAATGTTTTCTTTCTTAAGTCCTAACCTGTAGTTTTATGCACACAGGATTTTGAAATGCAATAGCTACAATAATTTCAAATTTTCTTTCTGCTTGCATTTTGCTCTATAGCATTTACTTAACACTACTTTTTTTATTAGGGTTTTTGCTAAGAGGTGAGCAAATTTTTTTTTTTAAACTACACAAACTTTTTTTCACTGTAGTCTTCACTAATTATAATTAGAAAGAATTTTGGGAGCATGGAGCATATCCTGTTACTTAAAAAACATAATAAATTATAATTACCCTCCTGATACAATTTCTTGATCTACTCCACTGAAATGTATTCAAGAACTAATGGCTTAATTTACATTTCTGGTTAACACAGATGCAGTGGAAGCAATTTCAGGTGTTTTTAACACATGTTTAACACACACATTTTGTCAATACATGTACATGTATAAGTAGTCTCTCTATATACCCAATGAAAATAATTCTGAATCTAAACTGAGGAAATCCATGAAGACCAGCAAGAATAAAAAGGAAGTCATGATTAATAAATGATAAACAGAAGTCAAATTTGCCTTGGGTGAGATGTTTTTTCCATCCTCCACTAGTCACCAAAGTGAAGTGTCTATCTCCTGCAAATTTCCTGAAAAGCTAATATTTATCCAATATTGTAATCCTTAATAATAATCCTTAAAATAATATTTATTCAATATTAAGTGTCTCTTTAGGAGTGCAAGTTATTCTGCTAAATACATTAAAGTCTTCTCCAACGTAGCGTAGGTATAAGAAAGAAGGATAAAAATCAAATCAAAGCAAGTGATTAGCGTGGTCCTTTAACAAGAAATTGCCCTCCCCTTTTTTTAAACTATACATGGATATTACTCATATTACAATAAGTAAGTTAGTTGTCTTTTTCTTTCTTTTTTTTTTTTAATTCATATTTATGTTTTTGCTTTCACTTTTTGAAAACATATCATCCTGTTTTCTGTTTCTGTTATTAAATATTTTTATCCATTTTAGTTTAATTTCAAGAGTCATATTACATGATTCTCATAAGCTCTCACACAATTGAAATACAGAAATTTGAAATTAAAAAAAAAATATAACATTTTCTGTTTCCAAGGCATTGTTCAAACTTTCTCAGATTTTATGTCAAGAGAAAGCATTTTCAACTTTTATTTTTTATATATATATAAACAGGAATTTGGGATATTGATTTGTTCTACATTTATATCTTCAAATCATTGAATCATTGAACCATTGAACAGTTTGGGTTGGAGGGGACCTTAAATATCATGTAGTCCCAATCCCCCTGCCATGGATGGAGACACCTTCCACTAGACCAGGTTGCACCAGGTTGCTCAATGTCCCATTCAACCTGGCCTTGAAATTTTCCAGTGATGAGGCATCCACAATTTCTCTGCAGTTCCTCATCACCCTCACAAAAACATTCATCATCAGAGACATCATACTTAAACTTATCCTGCATTTGATCTTTCACAAAATGTAAGAATATAGACTTTCTCTTGTGCAAGATTTAAGTCTTATCCAATAAGACATTTTTATTCCGTCTTCCTTTATTTTCATGGCTGCTGTGTTGCCTTTAAATAGGTTACAGGAACACTGTAATTAATATTCCAAGGATATTTTCCCGCTATCATGTGATCCAGGTTAGCATAGAAAATAATGTCCATCCAATTCTTACAGCTGGAATTACTGCAGGCTTCTTGAAACTTAAAATGATTTACCAACCCAGAATGACTGTCTCCAGAATTTTGTCAGGTAAATCATTCCCCAGGCTCTTTGATTCTTCACTGTAAGCTAATCCTGTTTAGAAATAGTTGAAGTCTTAGTTTGATTTATGTAACATTATTGGTGGTGTGTGCCAGTTCCTCTTCACATTTTACAGAACCATCTTTGGCAAAATTGAGTGTTTGCAAAAATGTATTTGACAAAATCAGTTACGGTAAACATCATGATCTGACAAAGAGCTGGCCTACTTTGAAAGGTTTAAAGCCTCCAGATAGATACAACAAAGATAAGAAAAAGCAGACACATGTTAAATCATCCAACAGCAAAGGGGATACTTTATGGAAATGAACTCGCAAGATAATAATTTGAATTTGACAAGGTGATAATTAAAGTCCCTAGATAGACTCCTTCCACATCTGTATGCCTTTCAGTGAAGTTGGTTAGCATATTAACTACTGTTGGAGAATGCTAAAAAATATTCATGGGATGTTAAACTGCATATTGTTATTCATTTCAATTTGTATAATAAATGTAACAAAATGCAATGCATACAGTATTACACAAGAGGTACTAATCTCTATTATAGACTTATTTTAAAGCACACTGATACCATACTAGGCTCTCAGATGCCACTTTATCTAGAGAAATTCAAAAGATTTAATATTAATTAGTCTTTCTGGCGAGAACAACAAGGTGATAAATTTCTTTTGAATGTGAAGTAGTGAGGCCAAGATTTTTCATTGCAGTAGCTGGAACTATTTTATATTGTACTTACTGAATAATGACTATCAATAGGTACATTTACTGGAAATAACTTTAATAGCAACTGGCTTTGTGGAAAAGCTTTGAAGCTTACATCTTTAATAAAAGTTTTGTTGTTAGCTGGTGATAGCTTTTTGGACTATCTTTAAACAAATAGTCCCAAAAGGCTATTGGTGGATTATTAAAAAGCCTGTATTCTCTCCCACATATTTACTGCATCAATGGGAAAGCATTCATATACTTCTATAAAAGATATAACTTTTTTTTTTTAAAAAAGGAAAAAAAAATTAAAAAAAAAAAGCAGTTTCAATGTAAACATTACACATCTATGTTCCCTAGCACATTCAGTTGTCATTTACATTTTAACTACTGTTAAAAGTACATTTTTAAAATAAGTCTTCTGCTTTTACACAGCTACATGGAGTCATGTCATGAGGTGGTCTTAAGGTGTTGAAACTGGATTCACTGCAGCTAAAACAGTGCAGGAATACATGTTGGAGAGCTCACCTAGGACACTCCAGCTGCAGATGTGTATTAGGACCCTTGGAGCCAGATGAGGACTGTTCTGAAGTAAAACCACTCCTTGTTATTTCTCTGCAGTCATCAGATCCTTGGCACCAGTCGCTCTGCTCTGCAAATCCACTTCTAATGGTCCACAGTAATTGTTTCTGTAGGTACAGTCTCTGTGTGGTAGATAAGAGTAGAATGCATGAACATTACAAAGTGGGAACCTTCAGGTCTGGGGAATGACTGGCAGCACCACCTGAAAAGAAATGGGAACTTAGATACCTAAAGTAAAGATTTAGTGTGAAGAGCTCAAAACACTGGGAGAGCAAAGGATTATTGAGTCTGCTGTAGGAGTGAATGTTGTCTCTGGGTTACTGGAGTGAAAGACAGAAACACTGTGATATGAAAGTGTTGTAAAAGCCAATATAACCAAGTGGAGTGTGTTTAATGTTTGGGGCTCTTTTCCCCTTTTTTTAATATTCTGTGCCTCTAAATGAAGGAAAACTTTGCTTTGACATAGCTTTTCTCTTAAGCTGACATTAGTCTGTCATCTTTTACAGTAGCAACATAATTATCATATTGCCAAGAATTTATGAATCATTTTGCAATGCTACATGTTTTTGTTAGCATTTGATGCTCTAACTGAACACATGGTATTCATATTCTGTGGAGTGTTTTCCATGCATCATTTAACTGTGCCAAAACTTATTTACAACTTGGAATATTTCTTCCTGACATTTTTATTCTTCTTTTCCAGTCTTCATATCATCACATCACTATCTGTAGAGATCATGGATGTTACAGTTAGAAAAAAGGCCAATTTTTTTTTCAACTTGATAGATCTTCCTGCATTTTTCTTTTGCTTTTTCCTCCAAATCATTGATTTAAATTTAAATGATGCAAAACATCAAGTTCTGCAGCATGCTAAGTCAGTAGTTGGTAAAGTACTAAATGACATTTCGATTTGGTTTTGTTACAGTTTCCAAAAACATGTAACACATGCAATACTTTTTGATCTTGACAGATTTAATTCCATGCAGTTTAAGAGTGTGGATTTAAAATCTCCATGACTGAGAAAACATCGATCTGATAATACCTTTTTTCCCAGTTAGCTGCTATGCAACTGTCCCTGGAGGAGATTTAAAGATGCAGGTTTTCAAGGGCTAAAATTCACACAAAAAAGCTATTTTCTATTACATTAACATCACAAAATATACATTTATACATGTATTTATATGTTAATAGTTTTAAGGGAAATATATGTACATCAAGTTTTCTTGCCATCAGTAAAATACCTTTAGTATTGTATGTTAAACAACCCATTAATTAATTAATTAATTTAACATGCTTGCTCCTTTTTGCATTAAATTTCCTTGGTTTCAGTTACAAAAATGTGAAAAAGCAGAAAAAATGTTCCTGCTTTATCTCCACTCAACAATCACCACTCTACTTCCTAACTTCTGAACTCTATTATACATGGCATTTCCAGCTGTTTTTGACCTAGATGTGAACACCTGAATTAAGGCTCTAATGAGGAGACCCACCTCGTGATAGAACATGACATTACTTTTTCGGATGTACAATGTCTCTTTAAAATATTTGAAGGGAAATGTTGGCCTTTTCAAGGAAGGATAAAACAACTAGATAGGATTGAAATCTGGTACTTATGAAAAAAAATGGAGTGAAACAGAAAAACATGGTAATGGAAGAGAGAGACAACTTGAAAATATCCTTTATAATAAGTGCATTTGGGCCACTTTCAACCAGATTCTTTTTAAGACCTTCTTGATTCATCTGGCATTTTGTACATTTCTCAGTATATATTTTTGGATTTGTGGTTTTGTTTGGGCTCAGTACTTGATTAGCGTGGCCTTAAAACGACTGAGGTAAAAATAGTCCACAACCTCTTAACGCTGTGTCTTGCAATGAGGAAGTCTTGTTTGATAGCTTTGAAAAACCTTAAATGCATATAAAGTTCACCAAATGGTGGGAAACATGATAAGTACCAGACTTAAAGCAAAGGCTAGTCTGAGTTGTCTTGGTGTCTATTAATTACTGTGTACTTCAATTTGGTCTCACAAATAAGTGAAAGTGACTAATATTTTCCTTTATCTGAACCTCAGCTTGTAATGTTTTTCAGTGCTGTCTGTCAGACACATTTAGATTAATGGGTTCAACAGTAAAGGTCAATAATAAGCCTGAGGGTCCACTGAAAATCCTGACAGTGACGTTTGCCAGGTGTGACTTCTGGACATGGCCTGCTATCGCTAGCTGACCAGTAGCCCATAGATAACAAGAACAGTAAGCCTTTCACCACAAAACCCAGCTTATTTGATAAGAAAATAGGCATTTCAGCTGCTTCAGACAGCATGATATTCTCAGTAGTGTCTTGGCTTACCTTGAAATGCAAGGGTCTGCTCTTATTTACACGGAGATGTGTATGTGTCTGTGTGAACACATGTGCATAGGCATGTGTGCCTGACTGTCTCCCCACTTTTTGCCCCTGGATTGATATCTTGGTAAGTTTAAGTGGGACTGTTGTTCCTCTAAAACATCTGAAGTAAAACAACTTGCATCTACCCTTTGTGGGGGCTGACTGAAAACACAGAGAGAAAAAAGAAGCTTGACTTCACATCCAGTGGTATTCTGAGGAAGAGAAAAATAGGGGTTGTTTATAAAATTGTGGGGAAAAAAAGCAAAAACTTAGGATTTTTGGAGAGTGAAAGTGGGAAGCTCATAATGTATCAGGAAACATTTCCTTTAAAAGGACAGAAACAACTCTATGCTGTTTATTTATCCTTTCCCCCCGAAAATATAAACTCATATTTTCTCTTTTTTTCCCCCTCTTGTGGCTTACTTCCCTCGTTGTTCATCTGTAACATAGCTTACTTAAAGCATTGGAGGGTGGTGGCACTTCAGACTGCCTTGAGGGAATATAACGAAACCAGCAGAGTACAGTAACAGCATGCAGACCACTTCTTGCTGCTCTGAACGTATTAGGACTTTAAGATGAAGAATTCAGAAACAGGGAACCGTTGGTGATAAAAGCAATTGGATGTAGTCAACTTGAGCTTCAAAGATAAATCATTCAAGAGCAAAGTCATTACCGCCATGCTGCGAATCTAGGGCATCCCAGACCCTTACTCACTATCCCCTTGGAAGGTATTAAGAGAGAGTAGAAGTTTACAGCAGGATGAGGAGACAAAAAAGACACCCTATTCAGGGCAGGTCTGTGCATGCCCGGCTTGTCTATTCCTTCCCAGTTGAGAGATTGTAACCCTGATGTCTGACTTCCCCTCCCCTGATTCCCATCACTGACTGACCACTTTCAGCTGCAGAATCCAGGAATTCACTCATTTCTAGTGATGAAAAAGTTGTTCACTTTCTTCAGTAATCGCCAAGGCAGGTTCAGCTGCTTGCTTCTGCATTACGGTGAATATTAGCTCGCCTGGAAAGCCTTTCTTTGGAGTTGGTTGTGGGTTGTAATTAAAGAGTGTGTTAAAAGGGAGCCTGTATTGTATCTCCACAATGCTGAAGGTAGTCATAAGGAATATGTACATAGAAAAAGAAAATAGATGAGCTAATAAGATTAAAACTACATTCAGGTAGTAGAAAACGATCCACTTACAAGCACTATCTATCTTTCAATAGCCACGGGCAAAAAGTAGTGGGAGAGGGCTGTAAATCAGGACCCTGCTTTGTAAAACACTCTTCAGCCTGAGGGTCTATGGAGAGAGCGTAGTTCAGGGTGTGCAGTCAGGGAAATACTGCTGCATTGGTTTCTGAAAATGGGATAAAGCAAGCATATTTTAACTGAGGTAAAGAACAGTTTTGTAAATGTCAATAAGCATAATACATGGACAATTATGTGTTAAATAATTAATCTACATCCTGACTGCTCAGGTTTAAAATCTTCCACTGAATGTGCCAATGTTAAGTGACTTGAAAGCAAGAAGAAATTACAAGCCCCTCCCAAAGTAGTTAACTTTCCCTCAAAAGTTTCTGGAAAATGCTTCCATTAGATGACAATCAAGCCTTAAAACACAGATAAAGGATCTCACCAACTGAGTTTTATAGCATGTAGAGATAATAAATCATTGAATATTAGGAAGTCTGATATTTTTTTCATCATATATCTGTCACTGACAATGCTGATTTGCCAAACCTTTCTTCACTATTTCTGTCAATTACAAACATTAGGGAGATAAGCTTTGAAAATTATCATAATGCCTTATTTTGACATTTTTATTAAAAATATAAAGTTTTATAGTTCAAAATTAATTTTTTTTTTTGAAATTAAACTAATTGTAGCCCTAAAAGGTTGGCATTTATTGAATCTTACTTCTTAGGATTTGGGTTTTTTTTTCTGAAACTTAAAATGTTTTGTCCGAAGTATGATTTGAGAAAGTTCTCACTATCTTATGCATAGTTAGGGACATTAAAAATAATCCATCTCATTCTCCAAGTCATCAGAAGTCTAATCTCTGATGGTATTTTTTTATAATACTTGAGTGAAAGCAGGTACCATGTGAAGAAAGAAACAACGCAGGTAATAACTATTACAATAGCAGATCAGAATTTCCTTTTCATTCATGTAAATCCTATAGAAAGAACAGTCCAAGTATTGCTTAGGTAAAGCAATATGATATCTGATTTCTTCTGATGAAAATAGCAAACCTTCAAAACAATTCATGAACACTTGCCCAGCTGAACAATAATAGACTAGCTGTGCAAAAACTGTGTAAATATAATTGGATTCTCTGGTTCAGATCCTAAGGTTTCATTTAATTTTGGTCTGTTGTTATTGAAACAACCTCCTATTGAATGAAAAAAGCATTTTAGCATAGTTAAAAACTACATTGGGATCTCTGAATTTGGCCTCCCTATAGTACTGTATGTGATGCATTTCATGCAGTACATGAAGAATTTTATATAATAATCAATGCTGACAGGAGTACTATGAGACCAAAATAGTCTGACCAAAACCTGGCCATAGTTATCAGTGTCTGAAAAAAATACCTATTGACTTTTTTTTTTTTCTGTTTGGCAAAGTACCTCTATTTCCTTCTCAAAATACAGTTGTTTTTTGTGATTGATAAGTTCACTAGCTTTTAAGCTCATTCACATCCATTAGTTCTGCTTTTTCCCCTCCCTGTTGAAAATCAGGAGCTGTCAGACTCAAATGTTCTTGCCAGACACAAATAGTGTCCCTAGGGGTAGCAGAAACCATTCTGAATCAGTAAGAAATAGATTTTAATGTGTTGCTTTGCTGACACTGGTCACTCCACTTGCTTTACAGAAAATGTTGACATAGAGAACAGACAATTATACTGGTTTTTAATGTGTCTTAAATTTTATTTTTTTCTGGCAAAGCTATAAGTTTGAGATGTTTCAAATAAAATTAGTTGTACAACAGTGAAATCTATATGTTAATCCTTTGCAGATCCTCTACAGAATATTTCAGGTGTTGTCTGTTTTCGGGCCTGATCCAAAGCCCATTAAGGTCAGCAACAGTAACCTTTTTTTACTTTAATGAGCTTTGGGTCATATCCAGCACGTGAGCAACAGTCACCCACACGCTCTTTAAACTTGCAGAATGCATGATCCCATGTTACAGAACCAAGATCAGCTCTGGCTCTGCAGAAACTGATGGGAGTTGTGAAGCCTTCCAGACTGGGATTTCCAGCTTTATCTCTGGGATATAAGAACAGGGACTTCAAGTCAGCCGAGTCTTGGAGGAAAGAAAAGCTAAAGTTTCAACAGAATCACTGTTTATTTGACTGTCTTATGTGTGGTTAACTCCACAGTATTTTTCTATTTCCATATGTCTCCTATATAAAAGGAACAACTTACTTGCATGTAGGAGTATGCATAACTCATTTAGAAAGCAGTTGCATCTTTTTAATTAGAAATTAATTGAAAAGTGACCCATTGAAACATTATTTCCTTAAACATTTCTTTTTTTCTTTTTTTTTTTTTAAAGCTAGCATATGTGTAATTTCTCCCATTGTGAGAATAAAGTGTGAAAACATTTATCTTATAATGAAGGCATTATTGTGAAGAAGAATTGTTTTCTATTTTCTCTTTGACACATGGATATTGACTGGTGATAATAGAGAAGTCCCAATGTATAAGCAGTTTGAAACGTTAGCTGCTTGTTTAACATGTTTCCTGGGCTCAGCTGCTTTGTTTCAGCCATGGCTTGGGGGAAGCAATGACTGAAGAGATGTAGGCTGCTGGCCAAAAGGGTTTCCAGATACTGTTGTGCCACTGATGATCTCGAATGCTAATTGTGTTGCTGCTTCCTGATGCCATACAGGATGGCTACCCACACCACAGGAGAGAGCAGACCTGACTGGAACGAATCTGTGAAAGATTAGGGGACATTAAATGCTACAGGAATTGTTGTTTCTTATTAACTGGCTGATAGATCATAAATACTGTGTTGGAAACAGTCACTCAGGTACTTTCGAGATATACAGAAGATAAAAATATGTGCCAAGGCCTGACTTCTGCACGCAGAAAACTGATGTTGAAGACTCCACTCTAAATGAAGAAAGAGTTAGCCTGACTTCTTCTATGTATTTTTGTAAACCGAATTTTAAAGCCACATAACTGTGATATATTAGTACTTGACATACACTGCCATCACCTTTATTAATATTGTTGTTGCTGTCTTTGCTACTGTCATCCTTATGGTTGTCATTGTTTTATAAAACGGAATTGCTGTTTTCTGGCGAATGGATTACCAGGACTAGGTCCCAGAGGCTGCGTGATCACATCTTTGTTCTTCAGAGTGTGTGGTGCAGGAGAAAGTATATTGGATAGGCTATGTTTTTTAAAGTGTCCTCTCATCATTTTGCACCATTCAGAGTGAAGACTTTAGAGCAGGTGGATTTCAGATCTGCTGCAGAATGAGAAGTTCTGTATCATGCTTCTGTATAACAAAATATTATGAAAAACACACTGAGGTTTAAGTGGTATCGGAAAAATCATAAAGATCAATCATACATAATAAAAGCTCCAATAAATATGCTGCTAATAGTCACATGGTATTTTAAAAAATTAGTATCTGAAATCTTAATGTTGATACATGTTTAGGAACCTTAACGTACATTACTTAAAAGCCTACACTAATTTTTATTATTATTTCTTACATGAAATGACACCTTATCGTAAGACTATAGTCACCTTTTCCAGCACTGCTGGTACTGCAGAATTTCTCACCAATGTCTGATTTTGTTGGTGTATTATTATTGCTAAACTAGAAGGCTAGTAAAGTGCCAGGAAATTAAAAATACATCCTGACATATTTATTAGGTAATAAAAGCCTTGGGGAGTGATTAAACAATACTGAATATTATATTTCTTCCAAAATCCTTTTTCTTTTACCAAATTCTAGGAGTACAGTTGAGTTAAAGAAAGGCTGCTTGGCACCTTAGAAGATGCAGAACATAATTCTGAAGTATCTAGTTAGAAATAAAAATAAAACTTGAAATATTCTTAAGCATAACGTCTGTATTGCTACTTCCCCATCTTCATTAACTTTCTTACTGCTGCGCATTTGTTCATACTCACCACTGACCAATAACTTCTTTCCATAGTGAAAGGGTTAGGATGGTCACCATATGGACAAAAAGCCTATGTGACAAAATGGCCAAATAAAAAGATATAAAGCATGACTGAGAGCAGGAAATGGTGAATAAGCAAGCACAATGAATCATAAAATTGTCATCACCATGTCTTGATTTAACCAAAGAGCCAAAGAGAGAAAGTACTCATAAATATCTACACAGAAATATTCACATGCTAGTGGAATGTATTCACTAAATACTTTGGAGTATTGAATTTTTCTTTTTCATGAGCACATATAGAGCACTGGGCTAAACATTTATGTTCTATGTCATCCCACTGACATATAAGGAAGGGAGGGAATATAGCTGCCATATGATCAATAAACATGTTAATATTCAAAGTACTGTAATTGAATTTATAGCTCACATATGAACACCATATTATCTCTGTAGTTTTTTACAGTAGTTTCCCCTTGTGTTATAGGATGGAAGACAGTATATAAGCATATAGACTTTTATGACGGGAAATAACAAAATTCCCAAGTATATTGCTTTGTAAAAATAATAATTTTTTCAATGATTATAGGTTTACAATGCTATTTCTATTAAATCACAGGAATAAGACTGCAATGGTCACCAAAATCAAATCAATCATTTGCAATTGGGCTATTAATCAGTTTGGATCTCAGTAAAGCTTCCAATACTGTCTCTCATAAGATCCTTCTGGACAAGATGTCCAACACACAAGTGGATAAACACACCATGTGATGGGTGAGTAATTGGCTCATGGATTGAGCACAGAGCGTAGTAGTGTATGAGGTAACATCAAACTGGTGATCTGTCACTAGTGGGATTCCACAGGGCTCCATCTTGGGCCCTGTGCTCTTAAGCATCTTCAGTGGATGCAGGACTGGAAGGGATACTAAGAAAGTTTGCAGACAACACAAAACTGGGAGGAGCTGTTGACTCCCTAGAAGGCAGGGAGGCCCTGCAGAGAGACCTCGACAAATTACAGGGTTAGGCAATCACCAGCCATGTGAAGTTCAACATGGTAAAGTGCTGGATTCTGCACCTGAGATGGAGCAACCCTGGATGTACCTGCAGACTGGGGAACGAGATGATGGAAAGCAATGCCACCGACAAGCATCTGGTGGTCCTGGTCAATAAGCAAGTGGAATATGAGTCAGCAGTGCCCTGGCAGCCAGGAGGGCCAACCATGTCCGGGGGGGCATCAGCCAAAGCATCACCAGCCAGCTGAGGGAGAGGATTGTCCCACTCTGATCTGTACTGGGGTAGCCTCACTGGAAATATTGTATGCGATTTGGGGCACTGCAATATAAGAAAGACATTAAGCTCTTAGAGAGCATCCAAAGGAGGACAATGAAGATGGTGAAGGGCCTTGAGGGGAAGCCTCATTGCAGTTACAATTTCCTTGGGAGGGCAAGAGGAGGGGCAGGCACTGATCTCTTCTCTGAGGTGATCAGTGACAGGACCCAAGGGAATGGCCTAAGTTTATGTCAGGAGAGGTTTAGGTTGGATATTAGAAAAAGGTTCTTCAGCCAGAGGGTAGTTAGGTACTGGAACAGGCTCCCCATGGCAGTGGTCACAGCACCAAGCCTGACAGAGTTCAAAAAGCATGCAGATGGTATTCTGAGGCACATGGTGTGACTCTTAGGGATGGTCCTGTGCAGAACTACCAGCTGGACTTGATGATCCTTGTTGGTCCCTTCCAAGTGAGCATGTTCTTTGATTCTGTGATTAGCAATTTTGAAAAGGTAAGTATTCCTGAGAATTTACTAGCTTCTCTATTCAACGAACCACATGAATCAACTTTCTCATAACTTGACACACCCCCAATTAATCCAGGGGAGCTTTTTTTTATGAGAAATTGTGAGTGTTTTTTGAAAGTTTATGTTCTTGAAGTCTTTCAAATGCCAAAATACTCATATAGAAGACTCAATTGGGTAATTAATTAAAATATGTATTAAAATGGTGTACATGATAGTTTAGATGAGAAGGACAAGAATACAGACTGCTCTACATTGTATCAGATCCCTCTTTCCTCTCTATAGCAGAATGTTTGGATCTGTTTAACCGAGTCGAATTTTTGAAACCTTGAAGGCTCTTATATAATTGACACAATATTTTGTTCTAGATCTAAACCTTTCAAATTATTTCATTTTCCTTCTTTAGCATGCCTATTATTGTATTTTAAACAATTATCTAACTTTATTGTAACAAAGCATTAGGAGATTCTATTCTCTTACTAGCTTCCACTTTTAAATAGAAATAAACCATAAAGATAGAACAAATACAAAAACATCTAATTTCCCTCTTGAACATCAAGGACAGCGGGATTGAGTGCACCCTCAGCAAGTTTGTCAATGTGCTGGAGGGAAGGGATGTCATCCAGAGGGACCTTGACAGGCTTCGGAGATGGGCCTGTGTGAACCTCATGAAGTTCAACAGACCGAGTGGTCTAGTGGAAGGTGTCCTTGCCCATGGAAGGGACACTGGAACTAGATGACCTTTAATGTTGCTTTCAACCTAAACCATTCTGTTTTTCCATGATTCTATAATTCTATCATTCTATGATTTCAATTATTATGCGGAAGCATTGTCTGAAGGACATTTTTCTCATGTTCAGGGTAACGGAAACACTAACCCTCTTTTTATAATGTTTTTTAAGGCTTGTAAAAGTTACAATTTTCTTCTGAAGGTACATTTGGTACATATAAAAATAACACTTTGTCCTGGTAAGAAGAGGTATGGTTTCTAGAATTGTCATGCATTTGCTTGGAAAAAGAAAGGGGGATAGATGTACGGCTCTTGCAGTATGAGAGGTTCTTGATAAGTAATTTACTGGCTAGGTTTCACTATAAGGAATGTATGAGTTGGTACAATATATTATAGGACTCCAGGGGTGAGATAGTACATCTGACATGCAGGCTGCACACGTGTGCATCTGAGAAACCCACTTTGCTTGATTGACACTTCACTGCTTGGTTCTTTGGGACTTGTTTATCCACGTGCATGATATATTCTTGCATAGTTTGACTTTTTGAGGAATAAGTTACGATAGTCCAAACCTATAATTTGATTTCAGTAACAGGCCTTCTGGGACTGGAAAATTCGTTCTAGCTTGACTTTGTTCCTCCCTTGCTGAAGTATTTGACTCAGAATATGCACACCCACTAGCCTCCGTGTTTAACAAAGTGTGCTCATTGTCCTGAAAGGTCAGGGCATTGAACCATTAAATATTAAATTTATTCATGTAGGTGTATTACATGTGTTTCAGTGTTTTCTTAAATGATTTGACATTAGCAAAAGAACATTGAAGTGAAAGAAACTGTACAGAAGAGATAGGCCTTAGGTGGTACACAACAACAAATTATAACAGATATTAAAACCAGATTTAATATACATAGTGTTGTAAAAAAACCTACAGGAATATTAGCTACAGGATGACTGCTCATGCAATTTGTTGTACAATAATTTAAAAATTTTATTAAACTTCCTGATAAAAACTCTCATATAAATTAACTCATTGATGTTAAATCAACATCCCTGTATACATTCAGCGTAGGAATATAATAATTTTCCATGTGTGTTAGTGTAGCACTCTGATTCTGAGAACTCTAACTAGAGATTTGGCTGATATGTTTTCCTTTTCTTCATTTAAAGCAAACTTTTTTCCAGCTGTTTACTCATGTACTGTATATGTTTTTCATAAATATTGAAAAGTCAAAATTTTTTGACCCAAACATTTGCTGTCCTTCAATTTATATGTTATAAATATGAATATTTAGCTGATTGTATATTTGTAGCTGTGAGTATTCATGAGAGAAATTTGTGATTTTTCCTCAAGGGATAAAATACAAAATCAAGACTATTTTTGGAAAATAAAAGGATATATTGTATAACACAAGAACACTACAACAAATTTTAACTATTAGATATAAATTACTTGTACAGATCTTCTGAAAAATATGCCTCTCTCACCCTTTGCCCTTTCAGGATTCTGTTGACATGAGGACTACAGAGATAAAGTAATATTTTTCATAATAATGGACACCATCCAAAAGAATGTCATTTTGTAGTTAGAAATATGTGCTGTAAATTAATGTTCACAGTATTTGCTGATTTGAGAATTTAGCAAAGCAGAATTTTACAAATTATTATTTCAAAGAGTTGGTAAGGAACAGCACTGACCTACAGAGATTAAATGTAAGGGAGAAGACAATTTAGAGGCAAAATCTGCCAACCTGCTTGTATTGACCATTATCTTACTCTGAACTTGTCCTAGTGAGATCAGTAGGATTACTGGAACAGTAATGCGCTACTTACTGTGAGAAAGCCTGGCAGAAGATGACTTACTGGCCAAAAACTTCCTTTTTTTTCTATGTTTTTTTTTCTATTTTTTTTTTCTTCTGTCTACAGATGTTAAACAGTTTAATTGTAACTTCAGGAACTGTAGCTTTGGAACCGGGAAGTTTATACACTTCAAAGACTATAAACTTCAGGTTTGGTTATTTGTTTTGAAAATCTTTTTGTCTGTCATTCTGTAATTAGATTTATGACAACCATTTTTAGAAATAATACAATACCTTCATGTACTTTTCTGTCTTTTTTTTTCTTTAAGGGTATTTGTTTTGCAGCTCACTGTAGCATTCTCCTCTTAGCAGGATAAGACCTCTTCCTCTCTTTGTAAAACCAGAAAAATATCATCTATGTTTGCTCTTCCTCGCTCTTGAACCACTGAAAGCAATACAAAAATTGGCATTGATTCCAGTAACACTAAGAGTAGAGACTTGACCCTGACATTTTAAGCCCTCTTACGGATGGTGTAGCCTTTTCCTGGTGCTTGACATATGACTGGATCATACCCTAAGCATATAACATTTGCAAAAGGTGAGTCACTTTACTATTTTTTCTGTTCAAGCAATGGTGATGACTCTTTTGCAAATTCTTGAGAAGGAAGAGAGACAAGGTGGGGGGAATAATTAAGAAATCATTTCCATTTTGAAGGTAATGTCTTTTTCCTTTTGTGTGTTAGTTGATGCTGCCATACTCTTATCTTTGTTTCAACTTTTTTTTTTTTTACCTTCTTCCATGTGCCTGAACATGATTGGTTGGCTCCATGTTCTCATGCTATTGTTCAAGATGTTTCTATGGAGAGTGATTTAATTTCATGAGATTTGTGGCTTTCTCCTGCTGTGCCTGTATAATGGCATTAATGCAGATTGTTGAAAGGGAGAGTCTCAAGCCAGGTGGAGTTAATTAAGCTGAGGTAGGTACCCCCAGTCCTTCTCACATGCAAAAGAGTATAGAGCAAACCTGGCAGCTGATGATATAGTAACTGTAAATATGTTTTTGATGACAGATTATGTCATTTAAAAATAGTGAAAGCAACTGAAAACTAAGGCAATGTACTGTCTACTTAAATTGTAATTCTCACTAAGGAAGAAGTAATTTATTTGCTGTGAATAACAGAACAGTCATAGGGCCTGAGAAAAACTCACTGAGTCTTAAAATAAGACTTAATACAAATGCAAGAAAGATACAAGACCCCCCCCCCCTTTGCCCCTCCCTGCAAGTGTTTCTGTTATGCTCACATGTTGTTGATATATTGAATTTGGAAATTCCTCTATCTCCTGACATGCTAAAAAGGTTAATGAAACTTATTAGAGACAAAAGAAAGCAGATGAAGCCCTATTATTTTCCAACATCATCCTGTTGGAAAAAGACATGTGAAGTTCAAGATTTTTCTGAAGCCTGCTAAAATTTACAAGCCGCAGAAACACAGGCATGTTTAAACCATATTTACTATGATGAACTGACATGAAACAGTACAGAGAGAAAGGTAAATATAAGGAAATCTCATAATATTTTAAGTAGGAGCAGTGAAGGAAGTTGTTTTCACTTTTGCTTACATGAGCATATTTTATAAAATTAGTGTAACTGAGTACAAGATACATGGGATGGAGTCATAAGTGAAGACAAGCAGAAACTTGTAGATCATTTATGACAAAGTATTTATCTAAGTGTGGCAAAGAAACACAGTGGATCTGGAGCTTGATGGATTGAGAGGGAATGAAAAAACAAAACTGGGAAACAGCTAATGGCCACAGCATGCTTTTTGTCTTGATGAACTAATTTCCCTGTGGAATGTATTTTGCTGCAGGAATATGTTTGGTATGAAAATTAAATGGAAGCATAAGCAGTCTATCTAAGGTATTTTATCTAATCTCTGTGTTTATTTTAAATCCATCAGAACAGAATCCCAACACTAACAGTCTTTTACAAAACAAAACAGTCAGAGGGCTGAAATTATCCACTCTGCTTACACCATCTGAACATATCATGTTTTTCCCTTATCTTACTGTCTACAGGAATACTGTTGGGTCACTCAGAGGTGACCACGTGAGTGCAAATTAAAAGAGATGGATCCTCACTTTCACTTGTAAGGTGCTATGGTCCAGAACTTATTCTCATTTTTGATGAAAAGAAATTCCCTGTCTGTTAAGCAGACAAAGGCAGTTGTCAGGATCTTAACCCTGGTCTCCGTCTGTCACAGTTTCTAAAAGACTACAGCTGCCACACTGGGTCAGAGTAAGCTGCAGGTATGAAGGAGTCATGGCCTAGTCCTTTCAAGACTTTGAAGAATAGGGTCAACATTTGGCCTTGGAGTGGATTTGGTGCAACCCAGGTAGAGAGAACAACAGGGAGATCATCAGAATGATGTGCTCTTTCTGTGCTGCTGAACTTAGGACACGCACTGAATAAGATGATTGCAGCCAAATGTTTCTCATATCTCTGAATTCTTCTTAAGGCAAAAGATAAGAGGCAGAATATAACATTATGTTTCCTGAGCATTTGATTAGATAGTGGACTTCAGAGTGAGGAGGCAATGGTACATAGCAAGGTATAGATGTGGTTGCAGTTTGAGTAGTAGTTCTGGGCTTTCCGCTTTCCAGGAGTTCTCACAATAAATATGAGAAAATGAGTTATGGAGACTTCGGTATCTATTGCAACACTAACAATCTATTGGTAGTGAACATGTAAAAGTTAATGGGAGAAAAATGATGTGGGCCAAACAGACTCATGAATAAGTTAACCTGATATCTGGAATAGGTTGGAATTTGTAAGGTAAATGCTAACAAGCACTACAAAATTAAATCCACAACAAATCTGGAGGTGAAAACAAAAATAAAGAAAAAAATCTTTGACTTTCTAATTTTTTGTTTACTACATTTATTTTATAAGATAATTTCTAACATCCATAATAAGTTTAGTTTGACCAAAAATAATTGAATTTAAACTTTTCAATCTGGAACTTCATTCCCTGCCCCATCTATTTTGAAGTTTTAAACATCAGTTATTCTTGTTTTACAGAATTCCTGGTGTTCTTCTGAATCTCTTGAAAGAGTAAGATTGCCCATGAATGCACTAAGTCACCATGGCTAGGCTTCGCGAACGAAGATTTGGGAAGAGCTCTACCCACGTTTGTTGCAAGCGCGTTGGTGGCTAAAAAGGCCAGTACGAGATAGGCAGGGCCGGTTGCAAAAGGGACAGCAGAAAGACTCCTTAGATGGTATGTTCTGCAAGGCACGATTCTTTCTGCGTTGTCTTTTCTCCTCAAGGGTGATCCTGTGTGCTTTCTCAAAAGCATCAGCAGCGTTGTAGATGGTGTGTCTCCAGGACTGCTGATTGGAGGCCAGAGTAGACCAGTTATGGTGGTCAATATGGCCAAGGCTGAGATGTTGTTTCAGGGAGTCCTTGTATCTTTTCTTCAGGGCTCCTCTCTTGTGGCAGCCAGTGGCAAGTTGTCCTCATAATCACACTGTCTGTCGAAGTAGCCAGATTGTAAAGTTACAGGTTGTTCTGCCATAGGATGAAAATTTACTGTGCTGAAGTCAATGACAAACACCTACAGGGATAGTATTTCACTCATGATATTTCACCATAACATAATATGACTCTAAAAGAAGTGGTGATTGCTCATAATTGAATTGTGATTACAGGTGAGTAGCAATGGGAAGAGTCAGTGAAAATGCTATTTATGTTTAGAATAAGGCAAAAAAATGAGTTAGATAAACAACTAAAAAATAATTAAAAATAAAGGCAAATAAACTTAATTTTTCAGAGACTAAGTTGTCATGTATTTTAAAGAATAACATATTTGATCTTTGCTTACTTTTATTTATCCATTTTTCTCTACAGATTATTATAAAAGAAATATTATTCTTAGGTGTCTTTGGTATTTTTTTTCATTTAAAGTTTTTTAAACTTCTTTTAGATTTTAAGAAAAAAAAAATGTAGAAATAAAAATGTGTTGCCAAAAAACGAATTGTTATTCTGGACAATCATGAAGCAAAAAAACAGCAAAATGTACCTATTAGTTCTTAGTAAATCACAAGTTACAAGAAAATTGCACTATACTACAGTCACTGATTTTTTTTCTAAGTCTAAGGAAGGACACCTTAAATATGTGTCCCTATCAGATTAACAAGAACGAGACCTGCACTGTGTTTGGCTGCTAAAATCGATGTAACAATTCTAACAAAAGCATGCAAAAATCTCAGCACTTTCTGTTTTCCTGAAAATTTTTGTTGTAAAGGAAATTGTCTTATCACAACCAATCTTCCATCTAGAATGATTAGGCGTGAATTGGAAAGCTAGTATAAAGAATAAAAGCAAGAGGGGGAAAAGAGTTGGAATATAGTATACTATAAAATGCTGGAAAGTATAACACATTAGAAAAGATTTGAAGGAAAAAAAGAAAAAATATACATCTTTTGAGGAGGCTTCAAAAACTGACAGTTTTTAGCAGTAATCCAATATTTCCATTTGTGGGCTCAAGGGACTGTTAAACAACAAGCAATTATTTCAGGCACAAGTAGAGGTAAATGGCAGCATTCAAAAAACTGTGAAAAGATACTGTTAAAACTGATTCAGTAGCTTTTAGAATATTGTAGCTGTGGAGTCCTACATACCACCAGGAAGATTTATCCTCTAGAGAAAGATCAAATAATAATTCATCACAAAGCCAAAAGATGGTATATCTTGATGAAGCCAAACAAAGTATTGCAGAATGACACATACAGTAATGAATGAAATATTCATTCCCCCTAATGAGTTATAGATGAAACTGACAAATAAGTAAGACTCAAAACTTATTTCCTGCTTAAAATAAAATGTGAGATGAACATTTAAATTGCATTTTAAAGGCTTATTTTTGAATCACAAATTCAGGGTTTGGGAGTGAAATCAGGTGATGAACCTAGTACAGTAACTCCCTACTTGAACAAAAAATGGAAAAGTAAAGTGCACTACTAACCTTATGTCATTTATATCAGAAAATGTAAAATCAGTAGTGAGAGGCATGTATCAGATTTTGAAAACTCCTTTTATTAATATATTTTTGAGTTGTACACTAAAAAGCTGAAAAGTCTTGCAATTTTGGTGGTTTGAAACAATACATACAATCTAGATAATCAGTGGTCTGCTGTTCTGTTGACAGATGCAGTAAAGATTCATACAGGTAGAACTAATCCTGAAAGTCTTGCCATAGTTAGTATATATAACATGTTATTCATTATTTTTCCTTGTTTCCAGTATTTTAAAAATAATTGTGGGTTTTCAGCTGGGGATATAAAAAGGGGAGAAGTCAGTTGATTAGTTACATAAGTAAGTAATTAATGTCTGGAAGTGAATAACAAATAAAACATTTATATGGTAAAATTAAAAAAAAATAAGGTTTTGATATCTTTGTAAATAATGACAGTAAATATAGGTAAATGGAAGCAGTAAATAGCTGCACAATGAATAGGCACCTATATCCCAAATATACACAGCAGAACTAGCTTCCCAGCTGTATCTTCTGTGAATAAAGTATACATTTGCAAGCCTGGTTGAGGCGTGAACAAACGTATCTTAAAGGTTGCCAATGTTTAAATTAACTCTTTGGGAAAAGGAATATTTCTTTTTAGTGTGTGCTATGCCTAGGTAAATGGCACCCTAATCCCTAATGAGGGCTTATCTGCACTGCCAGAACACAAAATGTGAGAGAAGGAATAAAAAGCCCCCGTGCACAGCATAAAAGTCCTTTACTCTGTATTGTCTGTGTTCTCAGCTGCAAACCTTGCAGTGAGTAAGCTCTCCAGATCCTGTAATATACAGCAGTGCCAAGCAAGGAGTGTTGTAACAGAAATCTATTCTCCTCATCAAGCATGGCCTTGCTCACATCCTTTTCCTTACCGTGCAAACAACACAGAGGGTGACAGTCTGTGCTCATATAACAAATACGCCTCTAAGAATTGCGTCTATTTGAACTTCATGCTTTCATTCCCCCTATTGATTTGCAATCCTTAATCCCCAAGTACTGAAGTCCTCTGAAAATGTATAAATAAAACTGTTAATTATTATGTGCTAAAATTAATTTAAATGATTTTAAAGGAAATTTAACACTTAGTGTTAGACACTGACATTTCTATCCCAAGTGGTCTTATCAACACCCTAGTGTTGCAATTTCCTATTTACTTAAAACTGACTGAATTGTTATGCAAGTTACCACTTCAGATTTTTTAAGGATGCAAGGATGTTTGTCATTTTGTGGAGACTGGAGAGAAAAAACCACTAAACCAACAACAAAAGATAAACAACACTTATGAAAATGTCAATGAGTTGCCGTATCTCCCAATGAGCGCTGTCTAAATGCTCTAAATAGTATTGAAGTTTGCAATTTCACCAGCAAATGTTTATTTCTTGCATCTCACTGCTTTTGTCTTCATCTTTTGGCAACATAGGTTTTTTGCCTTTTTCATTTGAAATAACAGAGAAAATAGACTACTATTTTGCCTGATTTTCTCAGTAAGAGGCGGTAGGCATAACCCCTAACAACATTACTTGTCTAAGTTTAAAGACTAATTTCTTCACAGAATCACAGAATATGCTGACTTGGAAGGGACCAACAAGGATCATCAAGTCCAGCTGGTAGTTCTGCACAGGACCATCCCTAAGAGTCACACCATGTGCCTCAGAATACCATCTGCATGCTTTTTGAACTCTGTCAGGCTTGGTGCTGTGACCACTGCTGTGGTCACACAGAGCACTGTTCAAGTGCCCAACCACCCTCTGGCTGAAGAATCTTTTTCTAATATCCAACCTAAACCTCTCCTGACATAAACTTAGGCCATTCCCTTGGGTCCTGTCACTGGTCACCTCAGAGAAGAGATCAGTGCCTGTCCCTCCTCTTACCCTCCCAGGGAAGTTGTAACTGCAATGAGGTCTCCCCTCAGTCTCCTCTTCTGCAGGCTGAACAGACCAAGTGACTTCAGCCACTCCTCATACGGCTTCCCCTCAAGGCCCTTCACCATCTTCATTGTCCTCCTTTGGATGCTCTCTATGAGCTTAATGTCTTTCTTATATTGCAGTACCCCAAACCGCATACAATATTTCCAGTGAGGCTGACCCAGTACAGATCAGAGCGGGACAATCCCCTCCCTCAACTGGCTGGTGATGCTTTGCCTGATACCCCTCAGGACACAGTTGGCCCTCCTGGCTGCCAGGGCACTGCTGACTCATATTCAACTTGCCTTTGGCCAGGACCCCCAGGTCCCTTTCCTCGGCACTGCTTTCCAGCATCTCATTCCCCAGTCTGTCCAAACATCTAGGGTTGCCCCATCCCAGGTGCAGATTTTTTCTCCCTTCTTGTTTAACCTAGATATCTTTATTTTCTCTATGCATTAAGTTTGGGTTTTTTCAGACATTTCTAGACTATCTAGTTCACTACATCTAGTTTACCCATTTTCCATTATGTCATACCATTTCTTAGAGTTTTTTTTATAAGAGTTTAGTCAAGTTTTGTTTATCTCAGTATTTTAGTAGAGACTCCCCCAGACATTTATTCAAGGCACTTGGTATCTCGCTTTAAACTCTCCTCAAGAGAGAGACTCTTCTGTTATTTATATCCAGACCCTAAAAGACTACCTTTCTGAGGATGCACTCACTTTAAACGTCCACCTTTGTTTGGAGAAGAAACTTCCATAAATGTTTTTCTTTAAGATATACGAAGACTTCAAGTACAGAAACCTAAACACAACAAAAGTAGGCAAAGAATGAAGAACTATAGCACAAACTCTAGTTATCTTCAGAATATATGTACTCAAATGTGAATACTTTACTGTCACAAAATGATAGATAATGGTACATTTGCCACACATTTTATTTATAAAGAACCAATGGATGGAAGAAGGTGGGGAAGGAGGGAGACAGAAGGCATAATAAAATATAAACTATAATAGGGTAACATTGTCTCTAGGATTTTGCATTACTTTGACATTGTTAAATTGTAATAGACTATAAATGAAGAAACATACTCAGTAAAAAAAATTAGTTTGGAGGATTAATGTAGTAATTTTGAACATAATATATTACTGAGGTAAACATAAACAGTTTATTCTGGGACTAGATTTTAAAATTTATAATTTTATGCCCAAGACATCCATTTCAGTTGACTTGGTGATTTATGATGATACAATAATAATACATAATAATAGTGTTTTGTGTATGAAGTTTTGTAGAGACTTACTATGGAATCTTACATATTATAAGATTTAATAATAGTACGTGTATGCTCAGATGATTTATTGACCAGATCTGTATCAGAGACAGCATCCCTAGACATTTCAGAGACATTGTTTTAAAGGGATATTTTGTTACAATGACAATTATAAATTTTAGGAACTGTTATTTTTTTAATTGCCTGAAGGTTGCACCACTTATAAACTTAAATGAAATATTTTATATTTTACTGGAAGGACAAAAAGATCTTCATGGGGTTCATCCATTTATAATTAATGTAAGGGGTGAGCACTAAAATGTTTCACTGAGATTTTCAGTTTGGCTCTTCTGTTTTTTTCTATGCATCTAAGTGGCTGCTTTCTCTCCCCACATTTTATTGGATGATGTCCTTGCTGGTGTAGGGCTAGCTACTCAGTGGCTGATACTATCTAATAGACTCTGACACTTTACTCCTTATGGGAACTATATGTAACAAAATTGCTCTATCTCAAATGGAAGGAGCACGTTTCAGGCACTGTCAGTATCTGTTTGACAGTCTCACAAAGCCTGCTAACTCATTGCTTACATTCATGAGTGGTAACAAATTAAATGAAAAGGGACTTTCTGCATAATGTTGCAATATAAGATTTCTATCCTTTTTTTAATTATTATTATTTTTTTGATCCTCCTTTCGTTTGTATTAGTCAGTCAGCAGTAGAGATGCATGACCCTTCTCAACAGGTGTATAAATATCAAGTATTTGGACGTCAAATAATAATGACTGGCAGTCATTCCTGAAAAATCTGTTCAGAATATATTCAGTTTAGATATGTGTCTCTTTTTATTTTTTAATCTGAGATACAGGTTAGAAAATACAAGTTTACCTGCAGTAGACTGGGAAAGATAAAGGAAACTGACCGTAAAGATTCAATTGTAAAGCAAAATGTTCAAGGAAAATTATGAAGTAATGAATTTTCACAGTTAAAAAGACAAAAATTTAAAACAGCAAAATTTCTATTTCTGGAAATTAGGAAAAATTCAAATTTAATTTATGAGAAGAGGAATTGAAGCCTTTGTTCAGAGCTCAAAACACTGGTTTTATGCAAATTATTATGACGTACATAAGAAAAGCAAAATCTACCATCTCAATACAAGAAATTAAAAGGACTGGAATCAGCTGGAGTGTCTGACTATAGCACAATGTATATCCAAGTGAGATTTCACAGGTTAAAATTATACTCAGAAAAAAGGGATGAATCTGTTGTGGTAAACAGTCCTCATTTTTAGTTAATTTCAACAGCAAAAAAGAATTTTTCCAAATTCATTTTTTGAGAAATTCTTAGAAATTATTTAAGGAATCAGAAACTTCCTTTAACTGAAAGGTTTCTTGATCAATGTTGTAGATACATATCCTGAAGCACACAATTGACCAACACCTGTTGTTCATGTTTACATTCCGTTAAAAACTTCAGCACAGAAATAGAAAACTCTCATAAAAAAGCTGAAGATACTGACACTGCTCACCAATACCTAGGAATTTTTACCAGCCTAATGAATGTATTTAGACTCCTGTTGGTTGGAAACATATTTCCTTGATTGGTACTGAACAGCAGCTTTCTGAAAAAGGAAAATTCTGATCTACTCTGCCATATGCTTTAAAAACAGATGAAAAAACAAACCCGCTTTTTTGGAAAACCAGGCTAAACCAAAACAAAGCCACATTTGTTTTAGGAAGTGTTTTTCTGACAATTTTACATAATTGTCACCTACTTAGGTCTCAATGTATGTGTACTAAAAGTATAAAAACCAAGGGTATAAAGTGTTATGACAGGAAAAATATATCACCATATACACAGAATGCAGAATCTCAGAATGATTGGAGTTGGAAGGGACCTCTGGAGATGATCTAATCCAACTCCTCTGCTAAAGCACATTCACATAAAACAGGCTGCACAGGGTCATGTCCAGGCAGGTTTTGAATATCTCCAGAGAGGGAGACTCCACAACCTCCCAGGGCATCCCACACCAGCGCTCTGTAAATCTCAGTTTTTCCTTATATTCATATATCCTATATATTCAGATTGAACTTCCTGTGTTACAGTTTGTGCCTGTTTCCCCTTGTACCATTACTGGACATCACTGGATAAATGGATATCACTGACCCTATCCTCTTGACACTTGCTTTTAAGATATTTCTAAGTTTTGATAAGATCCACTCTCAGTTATCTCTTTCCCAGACTAAACAGGCCAAGTTCCCTTAGCCTTTTCTCATAAGAGAGATGCTCCCACTGCATTATCATGTTCACAGTCCTCCACTGGTCAACCTCCAGTAGTTCCTTTACTTTCTTAAATGGAGGAACCCAGAACTGGATGCACTACTCCAGATGTGGTCTCACCAGGGAAGAACAGAGCGACAGGATCACCACTGCCCTCGACCTTCTGGCCTCATTCTTCCTAATGCACCCCAGGATACCATTTGCTTTCTTGGCCCTGAGGGAGCATTGCTGGCTCATGGATAGCTTGTTGTCCTTCTCCCAGAGCTGCTTCACAGCATGTCAGCCCACGGCCTGTACTAGTGCCTGTGGTTATTATGTTCCTCTCTGCCCAGTTCTCCAGCCTGTCCTGGTCTCACTGACTGGCAGCACAGCACTCTGACGTACAGCCACTCTTCCCAGCTTTGTATCGTTAGCAAACTTGCTGAGGGTGCAGTGTGCCACTTTTTCCAGGTCATTTATGAGTAGGACACCTGAAATACTAGCGAAGGTGTTTATGATAGGAAAGAATGTAACATTATATGGAACTGCTTTCAGATGTGCAAGTGATCTGCCAAAATAGTTCACTTTCAAACTCAGTTCCAAAGGATCCGTGCTTTGCAGTGACAAGCAGAAACAGACCACCGATAAATGGCTGGAAGTACCAGAGACCACACATCATACTCCGTAAGATATTTAAGAATGAAATATTTATGTAATATATGGAAGTAAAATAACATTATTAAAATTAAAAATGTGTAAGTGTATATACATGTGTGTATGTATAAATGATATAATATAAATATATACTATGCTTGTAACCTTATTATGGGGCTTCATTGGCAGCAGCATGACTGAATTTAAGGGTTTCATTTAATAGAAAAAGTAAGAAAGTTTGAGTGGCCTCAAACTTTATAATGAACTTTCTGTTTAGTAAGAAAATTTACCCTATTCATAAATATTAATTAAATGGCTATCAAATTACATTTTTATTAAACAGAGAAAAGAAAATTCTATATTGTTAGATCAATGAGGGAACAGTAACTTGTTCTTAAATTATTAGAGTAAGAATTTATGATCTTTTTCCCAAATGGGCAAAGTGCTTTGCACCTTGGTACAACATACGGTCTCTCTTCTGCAGTAACTATCAATCAGAGGTTCCATTGGGTTTCTATCCAGTTTAAGTTGATCTGATCCACTGATTTACCACTTTCCATTAGAAAATGTTGCTAACATAAACATGTTGCTTCCCTGAGCTTCACCTGCAGGTAAAGAACCTTTTTCTAATATCCAACCTAAACCTCTCCTGACATAAACTTAGGCCATTCTCTTGGGTCCTGTCACCAGTCACTGTAGAGAAGAGATCAGTGCCTGCACCTCCTCTTGCCCTCCCAGGGAAGTTGTAACTGCAATGACGTCTCCCCTCAGTCTCCTCTTCTCCAGGCTGAACAGACCAAGTACCCTCAGCCACTCCTCATATGGCTCCCCCTCAAGGCCCTTCACCATCTTCATTGCTCTGCTTTGGATGGTCTCTAAGAGCTTAATGTCTTTCTTATATCGCAGTGCCCAAAACCGCACACAATATTCCTGGTGAGGTCCTTATTTATTATCTCCTGGTTATTGTTTTTAATAGGGGTACAAAGTTGTCCACTTTCCATTTAAAATGTTGTCAGATTCACAGAAAAAGTCAAACAAATCTAGTCTCATCTAAAGAGATATGGCTATAAGTACACTTTTTTGAACACAGGGTACTCTGTCTGGCTTTACAATCAGTAATGACACAGGATTGGGTTCTGTATCTTACCATACACAATAAAGCAGTACAGTATGTCTTCTGAAGCCAAAGAACAACCCTTATTCCTTAATATTTCTCAGTACATTTTCAATCTGAATGCATTCTTGTGTTCCTTTGCAAGCTGTCATTTCCAAAGGACTATAGTTAAAAGATCAAAGCAATCATATTTTAGCAGTTAGCTAAAAAACCTTGTACTCACGCATTAAACAGTGTTGAAAAACAGATACTTTCTTTCATAAATTATAATGAAGTTTCAGAGCCTGAAGAACCAGTTCTACATCAAAGAATCAATGTCATGATAAATACATAATTTTTTTCTCCTTGCTAACAAAGCTTCATAGAAGGATTTCTGATACATTGAGACATTAATTTCTGACAAACATTTTATTGTGAACTCCAAAATAATTAGTTTGAGATCACATAAAATCAACTTTTATATTTGATATTCATAAAGGGATGAAACAAGTCCAAACCACACTGTGGCCATCAGTTGGAAGCACTTTAACAACAGCGAAAGACGCTGCTGACCTTTACCCTGCATAGCCTACAATGATAATACATAGCCTACAAGAATGAAGATTCATCTCAACTCTAACTATTTCTGTATGAGTGTAAAGTAACCAGCCTTGTAGAAACACGTGGCTCAGGTATGCAAGCAGGTCAGTTTGGTTAGACAAACTAATACATTTCATCTGTGTGATGGTATACTTTATGTAGACAGGCAAAGCAGTTTAACATTTTGTTGCTCTCTCCCAGCTGAATTCTAATTTATAGTTAGGTCCTGAAGGTAAATTGGGTAAATTTGTACTCCTGAAGGTAAATTTTCTCTGAAGGCATTTTCATCACTATATAACAAGTAAGAACAAACACTCATGTTTTCTGGTGAACCAGTTACATATGTACAGCATATGTTATACAAATAAAAGCAACAGGATTTGTTCTATTCACAATGCCTTTTTTTATTAAAATTACATCTATCATCTATTTGGGGAAAAATTCCAAATCAACAATAAGAGAGTATTTCTAGGTTCCAGATGATACATTTCAAAATTTGCCTATGCAGACAGACAAAGAAAATCCTTACCAGTGACTATGAAGATCATTGATTATGAAAGAATATGATTATTTTTTTGCAGTTCGTGTGTGGTTTATGATCTGCATTATTAAACACTAAACTTGAAGTACTGAGGGAAATTAAACACCATTGACATTTAGCATATATTGTTTCAGACAGTCCACATTTTGGAAAACAAAATTAACTGTCATTTCCAATGTGATCTTTAAAACCTTATTACTAGAAAATAATTTCTTAAAAGAAGAAGGTTGTGGTTTTCCTCCCCTCCCCCAAGGAAATAAACAGAGTTTTCAAAGAAAAATACCTGCTGTTTATTCTCTTCTAAATTGATCCAGTTTAACTCCTACATCTGCTCCTGTAATGTTGAAAAATGTGTCCGTTCTATTAGTGACTGCTGCTGATTCCAAAATGTGATATGTTCAGTAAAATAATTTCCTTAATAAGGAAAACTTAAACAGATTTTTGCAATCCTTATCCAGCTTCAGTAGATGAAGGTTATTACCTGGTGAGAGTGCTCACAATCAACTTAACAGTTGCTCTAATTATTCTTGCCAAAAATACTAGAGTGAAGATGCCGTGGTACATCTGATGAGTGAGAGTGTGTGGGAGGAGACTCTAAACACAGATAAAATCACAAAAATACATCATTATGTGGCCATTGTTACCAATTAACTCTATTCACAAAAAATAGTTTAGGGTACACAAAAAAATTTAAATGGAATAGTAACTTTTAGAGAGTTTACTACCATCCTCAACCACCCAAACTAAAGAAATGGCACTCCCTCTTTCCTTACCCTCTTGAGATCAGAAAATAATTGCTGTTATAACTATGAATCACAACCAAGTTACTGTCATAGAAATGTAGATTATTTAAGACCCTTTTTAATATCCTTTCCCCCAGCTGCATGGATATATTAGTAACCACTTACATCATGGATACTGAAAATAACTCTTTCCTGTTATGATTTAGATCACAATCTACAATTTGCTATTTCTTTTTTTTTTTTAATTTTTCTGAGAAAATGTGTTAAACTTCTAAAACTCTTGAAAATTGTAGTTCAAATCTTTGATTTGAAAGGTCACTGATTAAAACCTTTTATTTTCTCATAAGATATGAAATAAATCACAATAAAAATACTTATGATAAAATTAATTATTAATTTCCTGTAAAGTTACTATGCAAATGCACATACAAATATACAGATTGGCACATGGACATGAGTGTTGTTTATATGCAGTATAAAGTATATACTATATATGTATATAGAATTTTTTTTATTTTAGCATCATAAATCCCAAATCCATACTGAACTCCATAGATTGTTCCTGGATGCTGACATGCTTTTTCATCTTCTTGAGTTCCTTAGCTCCAGAAAATGATATAATTGTTTATTAGCAGTAGCCTAAATTAGTAGTGTCACAGAAGCATAGCTGAAACGTTCTTTATATCACCGATATTTCAGGTACTCTAGAAACAGAAATTGGTTTTTGTTGCTGAAGTTTCGTATAGGCAAAACTTTGTGTCCTTGCTTGTCTGCGTTGACTGCACTGTGGGTCCCTTACATCTACTTTACTTTAAATAAAGGATTGAGTATTATATTTAATATTGAAGTTACAAGTTTTACTGGACATAGTGAAATCTAGATGGTGTGTAGAATAAAGTACATTCACCTGCATATTATGTCTGGATGACATATGCAGCAGTCGGTACAGAATGTACCTGGAAGAGTGGAACGCTTTAAAAACAACCCCACATCCAAAACACACAAAACCAGAGTAAATGGTATATACACCAAATGTACAAATTATATTTATACATACAAATTATTTATATATAGGTGGAGTTTTAATTAATCACCTAATTTCTTGAATTCTATTTTGCACTTTTGAGTGAAAAAGAAAAGACAAAAGAGTCTGATGAGTGTGAAGCACCTTCTTCTCATTTTTTTTTACATTTTTTTACATTTGATCCTGTACTGTTGACTGACAGATTAAAATATTAAAATAGTTTAAATTCTTGATCCCAACATTTTATGAACAAACTAAAGAACTTTCTAGCATTTTTAGCTGTACATATTCTTACTCTTTTAAGTGTTAAGGTGTTTTGGGTTTAGGTTTAAATAACATTAACAATAAATATATTAACCTGAAATGTTCTTTTTTTGTTTCCTCCATAAAATAGCTGGATTGAATTTATCAAGCATTGTTATAATTAGGTATTTTCTTCTTATCCTGATAAATATATAGATAGGTCATTTAAAGCATTATCTGACAATAATGCTGACACCTTACAGATGCATCTCTCACAGAACTGGTTTGTTTAGAGACTTTATGCTCTTAGAAACCTTATCATACATGAACAGATAGCCTTTTAGATGATGGAACTCCTGTTAGCAAGAATTTATCAAGACTGTGGGATACAGACTCTATTTTGTAATGGAAACCCTTGTGAGTGCTCTATCACCAAGAAAAAAAGCCATTTTGATGGTAGACTCTAGATGCACATTAAGGTAAAATAGCGATAGAAGGCTTATCCTGTTACCACGCATCAGAACTGTGATAAGGCCTCCTCAAGACAGTATCAAATGGAACAAGGGTCTATTCAGAAATGCTTGACGGAAGACACACCATAAAGTGGGACCTGTCTAATTGACAGCACGGCTTAAGTGTGGAATTTCTGATACATAGAACCTGGTGACTGCCTTGACTCCTTCAGTCTGTACTGTGTTCAGGCTATTTCAGGGACAGTTTTGTGAGTTAACCAAAACTAGAAATCTCTATAAACAGGCAGGAAATCTTGCAAGAACAAGCTTATCTTTTTTTTTGGCTATCTGTCTCCATCAGAAAAATATGTAAGGTTCATAAATGATGAAGTGTAATGCACCTCAGAACCTCAGTAATGTTTTCCTTTCAAAGTTATTTACACTGGACTGATTTCCCATCATTTTTCGTAATTCTGAGGCAGGCCCTCAGCTTTCTGACAAGTTCTCAGGATCACCTCATCTTCAAAGTGAGTCATGGAAGAAGACACAGCTGGTCGCAGGCAGGACACACCTATTTAAATGAGTTTTGATTTTGGTGCTTCCTACTTGGGAGTTTCACTTCTGATTCTATATACCCTTACAAAGCTCTGTTGCTAATAATCAGAATTTTGGTTTATCAAAAGTTGACAGAGCAGTAACTGAAGAAAATTTTAAAACAAGTTATTTTGTTCATTCTTGATGCTATTTCATGAACATGGGGACAGTGTCATTTACAAAGAAGACGTACTTCCATACACCATCCCATAAAAATCATTGTGTAAGAAAATATTTATTTGAGAATTGTAAAGAACAGGAAAAAAGTGGTTGGAAATAAATGCAGGACTGAAAAACTAAGGTTTTGAGGTGTTTGGATACAAAAAAAAAGCTGGACCACTGGTTAGTCCTCTGACTTAGTTGTGGATATCCTGACTTATCCTAACACCTTATGACCTTCCTTGAGAGATAAATATCAGATGTTCTATTCCAACCCTAAACATGCAAAGGGTTAGAATAGAACCAGAATAGAACATTCCACTTTTCCTTCCAGAGATACTTTTACTATTCACAGTAAAAAAAAAAATCTATAGTGTTCAGTAGAGCTTATAACCTGCTAGTGGTCCTCTTGAAAACATTTTTGAAAAGCAAAACTTATTCCATTCAATCAGGTAGTTAGCATTAAATCAAGACACTTTTTGTGTCAGAGAGTGCAAATTTGCAGTTTAGGAAGATTAATGAAAGAGAATAAGTCACAGAAAACGGTGGGACTTTTCACATGAGAGAGGAAAACTGGAGACTGGAAAAGACCTGCATGTAAGCAATGGTGTTAGCTCAAAAGGCAAGCAAGACTTAATAAGACGAATATAATTACTTCTTAAAAAATGTATCTTTTGTGCAAGAGTAAGTGAAGAGAGCAGTTGAAAGGGTACAGTTAACAGGAATGACAAGGTCATGTTGTGATGTAGTGCGTTCTGGAATGGTGTCCTTCTGCACGTATCTGGCTACCCAGTAAATTACAAGTTGCCAAACAGCTGTAAGAGGAAAACTGAGCTGAGGATTTCTAGACTGATTTGGAAAGCTTCTTAAAAACTTCACCTTTGAAAAAGACAGAAAAGATGAGAAGTACACATGTACTATTGCACAAGTATGGCTGTATAAATAATTTGCACTTGGAATCTTCTTTCCATTGCATCATCTGAGATATGATAACAAACAGATACAGCTAAGAAATGAATCTTGTTAGGAACATTTTACCACAGAAAGGAAAAGACCTTTCAAACACCAACTGTTTTCTGAGTTTTCTTGAACAGTTTCTGTGTTGCAAATTTCTTAAAGACATGCCAGCTTTTATATACTACTACTTTCTGCTTTATAGATACTCCCTTACACATCATAATAATTCAATAGATGTACTTTGACTTAGGATACCTAATATATTTTCTGGTTTGTATTACATGTTTTATATTAATTCAAACAGGCTTCAATAATGTTATTACTACTTTAATTGCATAAAGAAATATGCAGTTCATTAGTTACTGTAGTCAACTCCATTCCTTTTTTATCTAGTTTGATAAAATGGGAAACACTAAAAGGGGATACTTTTTCATTTTCCATTGAAAAAGTTTTTTCTACATGAGAAGTGGAGTATATAGTTTGCATCTATTCTTCAGTGTTTGGAATTGCTTGACTCCACTCAAAATTCTGAGTGAATTATATTTGAGTTTTCAATTTAAGTCAGGTTTCATTTTTGTCTTTTACCATAAGAAATTAAATAAATGCGTGGTACCAAAGAGTAGCAACTTAAACAAAAGCTAAAAAATTGTGTTCAGGAAGACTAGACAGTCTTCATAACTCTCTTACATCTATAGTCAATCAAAGTGAAACAGACTGTAAAGTTCTAAATTGTTGCACAAACTTTTATGTGTGATAATGTGTGTTTCTTTTGTCTATTTGATGCTTAATTTCTTTTTTGAAATACTAAAAAAGCTAATGTATTTTGTTGGTTAAACAGGAAAAATTATAGATCTGGAAAAAAAAAAAGAAAAAGGTTTTGTATGAAGCAGCAAGATTTGAAGAAATTTTATTATAACATCGCAATTTACAGCCAATTATTTCTAGGGGATGTGTGTTTATTATTTATTTGAAGACAAAACTATTCATAAAATCACGTAAATTTTATTGACCATCATCTTAAATGGACTCAACTGGTATTAACATGTGTATGTGCAAAGAAAGAATAATAGTAAGAAAATTCAGGATTATTCTACTAAATTTTCACTCTGGATCTGAGCACTGAGGAGATTTTCTGGAAGATTTACAACTATGCATAATAATGACTTATAATACCCACATATTAAAAAGAAAACAAAATATTTTCTTCTTTGTGTTGTATTAATCATCAGCATCATTAAAACAGTAATGTCTTCATCAGCAGAGACTTAGCAGTGAAAACCAAAGAGAAATGAAAATTGAAACTAGTCTCTAGAGCCAATTTGGTTAAGATTGGATATTTCAAAAAAAGTTTTTATTAAAATATAATTACAGGAATCTTTAGCAGCCTTGTAATAAATTTTCATTATTTTTAAACTTATTATGTTAGGGTAACATACTGTTGTTAATAACAGTAAAGCTTTACCGTTCTAATTTTTTTGCCATATTGCCCAAGAAATCTGTATAACTTCAAGAATTCAACAAAATTACTTGACTGATTCTGCCTTCAGAGGATTATCTCTTCCCCGCTGATGTCAACTTTTGACATGTGTATGTTCTGTATCCAGAATTCGTTATGTATTAGTTTAATATATCAACAGCATGGGAGTGATGGATATCTGGGGATCATTCCACTGACTGCCAAAGAGCACTCACCTCTTGGGGACAAGTTATTCCAACATAAACAGTTTTGATATTGCCAACTTACACAATATTTGATAATTTCTCAGTGGCCCAGCTGTTCTCTAAGCTTCACATATGCAGATACAGCTTTTACTTGGAGAAAAAAAAGTTTTTACTATGTGGTGAAAGGGGTTGGGGGTATAAAAGATGAAGCTTGAAGCATTAAAGGCTTTTAGCCACAAACCGCCACGACTACTTAATACAAAGTAGGCATCCTCTAATTTCTTTATTATTAGATATGATCTGAAAGGGGAGGAAAAACCTGTATAGGGAGCCTGGGATACTTGTACTACATCTTTTAAATCCTTAATATTTTGAATACTTTTCCTTTGGAAGAATTGGCAAACATGACATGCATTCAAACTCTAGAGAAGCCATTACAACTCTAGTTGCATAAAGACATTCAGGTTTATTTTTCTACTACCTTGTAGAGAGCAAGGCCCCCTTTCTGTCATAAGTAAGCACTGAAAATTTCCATTCTGTGGAAATAATTCCATGTTAAGTATTTCCTATAGTTTAATGAACTTTACTTAAAAATTGGTATATAAAGTAGGAATCCTGAAAGTTTTGTTCATGCTGGAACTCTTAAAAAACATCAGCCACAGAACAGCATCACAAAATTTACATGAATTGTGTTGCTTTTTTGTCTCCCATTCACAGGGTGATATCTTGCATATAAAAAGTTACTTTTAAAAAAAATCAACATATTTTCTTAATTTACTCCGAGGTGGAATCTTCACAGCTAAATTTCCTTGCTAATAAATTGAGACAGCATGGGTTCAAAATGAGTTATCACAATATAAATGGTTTAATGAAAGTTTCCAGTAGTCACCTCTGAATTGAACTTGGATTTAGCTGAGAAGGTTTTCTCACCGCTCTGTATGCTTCCAAAGAGAGAGGTTAATCCTTAGGAATGCTAGAGAATCACTGGGTAAACTGATAATAGTACATTTTTATGATTCTGTCAAGTATAGCCACAATTAAAAAGTCCCTTTGTGGACCGAATACAAAGGCTTTGCAAGCCGCAAGTGGTCTGTGGGCTGTGATACAGAGAATCTTAAGCTGGTGGATATTGACGTAGCCCTATTAAAGTCATGGCATTAACACCTCTTTTATACTAGCTAACAATCTGGCCTGTGATCTGCCCCCTACCCTCTCCATTATACACTGTGGTAACAGATTGTCAGACATCCCTTGAGAGAAAATGTATATCCTGCTAGATAAACTAGTTTTACATCCACACATGATTCCAAACAAAAAGTCTGATCTGAAGTCCAGTAAAATAAAGAAAAACTTCTGGAAAAAGTACTTACTTTCTAATGTGTGGGGTTTTTTTTTTTCTTTCTTTTTTAAAGGAATAATCTAAGAACAGTACAATAAGGAAGGCAAAGGAAGGCAAAGGAAGGCTCAATAGAGCTAAAACAGCCCATCCTGCACAGGTGGTAGGCTCAGCTTTTCCCCTCCCAGTGTTGGGCCAGTGCAGCTGTATCAGAGCATGTATAATTAATTAATTATACATGCCTTAGTATATAATTAAGTATAGGAGTGATGTAGAGGGATACATCAATGACTTTATAGAAGAGGAGAAATAGGAGGCATATTGTAACTCTGATTCACAGTTTGTAGGTTCCTCCACCCCCTGGGGCAATGCAACTGCCCTCTGTAATTGAACCCTCAGCTTGTACCTTTTTTTTTTAAACAGCAGAACAACAACGTCAGTGAATAAAGCGACTGATCTAGAGTTCAACTTCCGCCAAGTTGCAAGGACAAGTGCTTAAGATTTTAGAGATAACAAAACTGAAGGCAGCGACTGCTGAATCTGGAGTGCAGAGCAAGACAGTGCCAGTGCAATCAGAAGTGCAGCGGTGTAGCTCAGTAAAGGCACGGAGATCTAATTGCAGCACTGGGTCAGATGAACATGGTGTATTTTTTCCATGTGAGTGTTAACTGAATTTACCCTTACTAGAATTTTAAAGCCTGTAATAAAGGAACAACCACTCTAGAAAAGACATTTATGTCCTTTTTGTATGTGGTTATGTTGAAGTCTGATACGATTGCAAATATCCATTTAGATGATAAACTGTAATTCACATGATTTAGTTTTTATAGTGTGCATTTAAGCACACAGATCTAACATCAGTATCTACTTTCTCTTCCACGTGTACATCTTGAACATCTTTTTGCTGCCATTATCCTGCAAGAGAAAGAGAGAATGGGATAATTTTAGTTCTGTCTGCTATTGTAAGGTAAATGAATGTCTTTAGCTTTTTGTATTTTTTTTTCAATGGTGTTGGGAAAAAATATGTCAGTAGAAATTCAGGTACAGTTTTCCTTTAACATGTTAAAAAAAAAAAAAAAAGAAAGACATAAAAATGGTGGGAGCCCAATCTTAAAAAAAAAAAAGAAAAATCAGAAGTAAGCTAAGAGTTGAAGCTGAATACTCTGACAGTTTCACTGGATAGCATTTGGCCTCGATTTTAATATCAGCTGTCAGACATCCAGTTTAATATTTATTTTTGCCTTTCCATCATTCAAAGTGTAAAGACCTTTTGTTTATTGCGGAGATGAAAAAATATGTGTGTAAGGTTTGTTGTAATTTATGTGTGGCAATCTTCTGTGTATCAGCAAGACTGTGCTGAAGAATCTTGTAGACAATAGTTTTTGCAATAAATTACGTGGCTGCAAAGGGATTTTTTTAACGTTTCAGATGGAGGTGGGGTGGCTGGGGTTGTTTGTTTTGTATTGAAAATGGTGTGAATGTGGATAAGTCCATCCTCTCAAGTCACATCTGATCTCAACAAGGTTATTTACTGCTCATACAATTTCTTAAATGAGTGTATTTCAGGAAGACATGAAATACCAACATCCCAAATACTGCTTCTTACATTATTTCAGTAATAGCGTGATTTAAAGCTACCTACACACACACACCGCTGTACTCTAAACTCATTAAAATATGGTATGATTTCTGATATTTTCACAGGAAAAAGACATGGCTAGGCAGGGTCAGACGACTAGTTTCCATCTCAAAGCTGTTACAAAGTAAATTGCCAACAACCAAGTATTGGGTTGCATTTATTTTCCCTCCTTAAACCCCACTCTATCTAGTGGAAGGTACTTTTATAGTTTCTAGGGTTTTTTCTTTCCTTTAAGACCATTTTTTAATAGTAGTAGAAACAACTATCAGTTTAAGCCATCTAAACATCAAGGTAAAACACTACTGTCTACAAAGAGCCTGTTTGTGTTCTGTGTATTAGCAGTGCAGATTCTTCTGCTCCCTCTGCTTGAACAGCAGCGGAGCAGTGTAGGAGAAGTGCTGTTGCCCAGGAGCTCCAGACAGGGTTTGCATTAACACAGTTCTTGAACATCCAATGATGTTAACCTTGACATTGCTCAAATGATAATGAAATCAGTCTCTGGTGCATCTTTCCATACTGCGTGTTGCCATCCTACACTAAATAACGTAAGCCCATTATGATGACTTTATGTTGAGGTGTTCTTTAATATTCTCAGTTTGTTGGCTTACTGATTTTAACCATTCTGCATGAGGAGCTTGGAAGAACTGTTTCTAAACTATATAGCTGTCATGGCTTAACCCCAGACAGCAACTAAATACCACCCAGCTACTCGCTCACTCTCACCTCCCAGTGGGAAAGGAAGGAGAATCAAAAAAGGTAAAACGCTTGGGTTGAGATAAGAACTGTTTAATTATTGAAAAAAAAGTATAATATAATGATAACAAATTGTAATGGAAAGGAGAGAGAGGAATAAAACCCAAGAAAAAAAAGTGATGCACAATACAATTACTCAACAGCTGCTGCCTGATGCCCAGCCCTGTCCCGAGCAGGGATTGGCAGATCCCAGTCAACTCCCCTCAGTTTGTACACTGAGCATGACATTCTATTGTATGGAATATCTTCTTGGCCAGTTTGGGTCAGCTGTTACAGCTGTGCTCCCTCCTGGCTTCTTGTGCACCTGTCTGCTGTCAAAGCATAGGAGTCTGAAAAGTCCTTGATGTTGAGTAAACACTACTGAGCTAAAACCAAAACATCAGCGTGTTATCAACATTGTTCTCACACTGAATCAAAAACACAGCTCCATAGCAGCTACTAGGAAGAAAATTAACTCCATCCTAGCCAAAACTAGGACAACAGCTGACCTAAAATTGCAGAATCTTGTCAACTAATCTCAATTTTAAAATATTTGTCTATCAGGATTTTTATACTAAAACAAATAAAAATTGAAAACATTTTTATTACTTCCCTTTCAATGTGGAAAACTGCTCAATACATTCTTTTTTTGGTCTCCATCAACGCCTGCTATGTGGTTTTTTTTTCACAGTGGAGGCACTACTATTCCCATCAGTAATTAGTTTTCTTGAGAACCTGTGAATCTACCTTTGCATGGGGGATTGAGCATTTATCATAAAAAAATAATGACGAAAAAAGTGGATTTTTTGGGGGGGATCATCTTCTAGCTTCTCTGGTCTTTCATAGTTCAGAACCAAACTCATAATGAAAAGTCTGTGACTCAGAGCATTATGTATTTTGAAATACTCTTCTCAGTTTCAATTTACGTTTCTGTACCCATTAGTCTGCAAAAGACTTTCTGCGATACAGAACCCTCCTCTCTTTTGTTATTGTACATTGTATAATTTACTCACCCAGTTAGTATAAGTTGTTCAGAAGTTTTGAAAGAATTACCATTACGGTAGTGACTTTTAGGCAGTTCTGAAGAGAACGAGCTAATTTGAAGTGCTGCAATTCTGTTAAACTACTTGGATTATGACAATTCATATCAGCAAATGATTGTGTGTTTCCATTGTGCCTAAGGGATGAATATGTGTTTGATAGTATTCCCCTGTCATCTTGTGTTCAGCTTTATTGCATTTGTGTGGAAGCAATGTTGATTTTTTCTTCACCCATACAACCAGTAACAGCAGTACATCTCTTCTCCATTTTCTGCTTGTTCAGTAGCTCTTTTGTTTCATAGCTTGATCTCAGCCTCTGACGCCACTCATCCATTAATTCATTCATTAAAAACCTCAGAAGATAGCAACAAGTAGTAATAAAAATACTTATTCTCCCTGCCATCAATCTTGAAGTTTGTTTTCTGGAAGACATCCCAAGCTTACAGCAGCAATAAGAAATATCAGCAAAGACGGATATCCTAAGAATTCTGGAACAGAAGTGAGTTCTTTTCTGGGTTTGTCCAAAAAATTTTACAAAAGAAAAAGAGGAAAAAGAAAAAATCCCCCTAAAGCCAACAATCTAACCCCACCCAATAATCCCAACCACAGGATTGAAGGGAATCTTGAGAGCTAGACCTATGGGGGAAATGTCTGATACTGTGAAACATAAATTTCATGTCATTGTGTCTTAAATTTTAATTTCTGCAGGCATGATGTCACAGACAGCTCAAACAATTCCCCTTTCCTAAACAACATATGTATTCCAGATTTGTTCCAACAACTTAAGTATCTTCTTTTATTTCCTACATATGATGTATTTAGTAAGACCATGTCACAGTCAAAGAAAAAGATGAATAAGGTTAAAGGATTTTTTTTTTTCCTTAATCTCATATACTTACATATTCTTTGTACTCTTCAGCCAGAGAGGAAGACTGGACAAGAGTAAAAAGGCTGTGTGAGAATATGACAAAGTTTGAGAAAGAACATGCCTCATACAGAAAGGTAGATGATCAAACAGAAAAGGCCATTTAGGATATGTGGATTGCTTGTTCCCTTAAAAATCTATCATCTTTACAAATGCATCTTCCATTACTATCAATCCAAGAATTCTAAAACTATATATGATGCAGGGACCTACAAATGGTTTAAAAGGCTGCATGATTCCTAAAATTGAAAGGTCCTTAAATATTTATTGGCAACAAACAAAACAAAATTGATTTTTTTCCATGGAGAGTTCCTATTTCTTTGGCTCCTTCCATCCCTTTGGCTCTCCAAGGGTCCATATGTGCTCATTTTGGTTTAAAACATTTGGTTTAGAAACTCAAGTAAGTCTGCTTGTAGTGCGGAAAATGTACTATATTCCCTCATAATTCTGAAAACAAGGATAAGATATTGCGTGTCTCCAGGGATTCTACTTTACTTTTTTTTTTTTTAAATTAGAATAAAGATTAAAAAGTGTATCATATGCATGATCAGACAGAGCTCACTCATGTATGTCAAACTACAGTGTCTCTGGCTATTCAAAACCCAAATCTTCTTTCAGATATGTCCACGCAAATCATTAACTTCACTGAGGTTACAGGGACATATGTGAGACAACAATCTGACCTACTGTAACCTATGAAGGTTACAACAGAAGGCAATTAACAACAATCTATACTGGTACACATTGTCCCACAATGTGCTTCCCATTGGCATTTTATCAATGGGGGGTTTATGGCAGATTTCTTTATAGTATTTTTCAACAATCCTAGGGAGTAAATTATTGGTAATTGCCGTTGATTATTCTTCTTTACAGGAGCTTCACTCATACATTCAGGGAAAGAGGATCTTTTTTTTTTTTTCTTTTAACTGTTGATTAACTCCATGCTCGCTATTTTTTTCCAAAAAAACAGAGAAAGCTTCTTAGCAGAACCATGACAAAAATAATCTCTGTAATCTTATGCCACTAACAGTGTCCTGATATAATGATCTAAACTTTCTGATTTCTATCTAACAAATAATTGCCATGTAGAAAAGTACTTGAGTTGCCAAGAGTGTTTGACAATCCAGAGTTAATTCAAAATTGCTTTTCTACATTTTTATCTGGACCTTATAATTCTCTGCTGTTTAAGAAACACCTACTTGCATTGTAAGGAGTTATGGTTTGATATTATAAAATATTCTGATTTAATTATTTTTGAATGTACTAGAAGTGATGTTACTATAAGCATTCATTAGATTCAAAAGATGTTTAAATAAGGGAATGGGGATATTTGATATTTTCTATTGGCTTTGGATAGTTCTTATTGTTTACTTAATCGCCATATGCTTAATGAATTTTGAGTTTTGAGCATTTTTTTCTGCCTACAGAATTCAGGTTTTCTGAGAATATGATGTATGTAAGCAAAACTTATATAACTGTTGAATTACAAAAATCTGTCATTGCTATTCCTCTATTTTTTCGTCAAAGAACTCAATAAGACATATAAGTTCTGTAGTTTAAAGTACTCTTTTGGCAGATCCATGCATAATATTTGAAGCAGAAGTGTGGTGATAGTTTCATTGCATTCCTAGAATTTTGATTCCTGTATTGGGTTCTTCTCAAGGATTGAAATACAAAATGACTACTGAATTAATGATTAATTAATACTGTATCACAAATTATTTATATCAGAAATAATCTATCCTTTTCAACTCTAGTTGAGTACATGAAATCATACTTCTGCTATTAAAATAATATATTTTAACTGAAACAATATTGTTTCAGAATGTGAATCAAAAATCTCAAGGAGTCTGAAAAAACTTGTTTGGTTTTGGTGGAGCTTTTTGGGAAGGGGACACGTGTTTTGGTTTGGTGGTTTTGTTTGTTTTTTTTTTTTGGTTTGGTTTGGTTGGGGTTTTTGTTGTCTTTTTTTTGGGGGGGTTGGTTTGTTCATTTGGAGTTTTTTTTGGTTGGTTGGTTGGTTTTCTTTGTTTTGTTTTGGTTTGGGTTTTTTTGTTAGACTACCTCAATATAATAAAGTAAGCCTCTGGTACTTTTTTTTTTTAATTGCTTAGTTAGATTCGTGTTTTGGAATGTGTACTTATTGGGACAGAGCCTATGTCTCCTTGGAAGACAGACATTCGCTAATTTGGGGACTATTGCAATTTAAACAATCAATAGTTGCTTGGACCCTTCTTAGTAAAGATGGTTTAATTGTGGAAGTATCACTCTGTAGTGTGAGTTGTATATCCAACGGACATTGGGATGGGATATGTTAAAATGGGGATAAAGCAGAGCTCTTTGGGTTTAAGGATGTGATTTCTTCTTTGAGCTCTTTAGGCACCAAAACCCTCTCAAAAACAAACACTGTACACTTGTAAACTCTGTTTTGTTAAGATCGCATTTGTTTGTGTAGATTTGTGGTACTTTTAGCATTTAATTATGTAAGTATCCAGTGTATAAATTAAATGTTTTTTGTGATTTTGAAAATGCTGTCTCTGGCGCTTAGGCCTTACTTTGATTCTTCATTGGTGCTGCTAAATGAATCACAGTGGGCCAAAAAATGAATAAACAGAATTTTAATATATCTATTTATGCTCATTGCAGCATATAGTAAGTTTGACTAATCATGTTCAAAGTATGAATAAGTAAGTTCAATTTGTGTGCAAATTAAAACTCTATATGACAGCTCCATTCTAGCTAGACATAGCTCTAAATGTCATTGTTTCCTCCAATACTTGCTGCAGCATATGTTATCTATTTAGTCCAAACTACTCAAGGAAAGTGGGGTAGGAAAAGAGTGGGTAAAAAGCTATAATTTTGTTGTATATTAACATACAAACTAAACAACACCTAAAATAAGCAGGCACTCCTTTGGGGTGAAAATGTTCTGACCTTTCTTTACAGAGCACTTGTGTTTTGCAAGATATTGAAAACTACTGATTGCTTTCACACTTTTCCTCTCGGAACAAACTGGTGAAATTAGGTACATTTATAGCTAAAACGATTATAGGACAGAACATCCACTGTGTTTATTGTTCAGTGGCTGTTTTTATAACATTTCACCTGAGAAAAGCTTGTAAAACTTTTAGTTAAAGAGTTCACATTGTCAGTGGCACAGTAGACAAAAGAATCATTTGTATCTCACAGTAAAGGAAGTTACCAATTTCGTAGCAGTTATACCTTCAATATCTTTTCCTGGGGAGAATGAAAATAACATACTGAAAACTGTTTTCATTTTCAAATGAAAACTTGTTATAAATTGTTTTTTCTAACTGTGTATTGATACCTACAAATAGATACACATACCAAAGAATATGGAAGATACATTAGCACCACATCTAGTTATGCATGCGGTACATACAGATTCCATTTTGTTAGATACATTTTTTCCTATTTAGGATACAGTTTTTATACTAGTTGTCTATGTCCTTATACTAAAAAATTTTCAATTCGTTTTATTTCCATAATATGGAGTGCACACTCTTAACACATTTGCAGATGATTACAAGTTGGACAAGAGCATCTGATACTCTGGGAGCAGGCCTGGGACACAGCAGAACATCCACATGTCCGAGAAATGGACTGAAAGGAGCATCTGGAAGTGCAACCAAGGAAAGTGGAAAGTCTGACCGTGAGGCTGAATAATCCCATGTAGAACATCAAAGGGAGAATGGGTTGACTGTCTGTAAAAGCGGCTTTGGATAAAAACAAGGGAAAGGGGAGGAGTACGGGTGTGGGGAGAACAGTAATGATAAAAAAAGCAGAAGTCTTGGAGGACAAGTTGCAGAAGTCAACAGTGTGCTCCTGCAGTGACAAGAGTAATAGCAAGAGTAATAGCTAGTTCTGTGAGTCCAGTGGAGAGCCACCAAGGTGATTAATGGAGGCTGGAGCATATGTACAAGGAGAGGCTGAGTAAATTTTTGGGCCTTAGAAGAGGAAGAGGACAGCAGACTCCTGTCCTCAACTACATAATAGGAGAGTATGGAGAAAATGGAACCAGATTCCCTTTGGTGGTTTTCGGTCACAGAAAGTGAGGCAGTGGGCACAAGCACAAGCAACAGATCGCTTTCATCACATCCTGTGTATTATATCTAAGTAGAAAAATTTGAGTACATACAAAGAGAATGCCCCAAAGAGCTCAGAAACAACATTGCAATGGATACTGATAACTATAGATCCTCTTCCCAGCCTTCCAAGTCAAATCAGATCTTAGCAAAAATGTCAGTGTTTAGTATGTTAAGAAAAAAATAGAAGATGAGTTTCCATGTAGCTTATATCACGTGTATGCAATTTGGTGCTATGTGGTGTTCAGACTGTAGATCAAAGTCTACTGGAAGTAATGGAAAGATTTCTGTCATAGCATTTAGCAAAGTAGGGCCACTTGGAAATACCCAAATTAGAAAATTCTGAACAAGCTGACTCAAATACTGGAACCAATTTAACTGGAGCCAGTCTCTTAACATACTGCAGGAGGAGCTGCATTGCTTGAGGTATACAAGACATCTTCATGAGAGCCACTTTGGGTACCATTACAAAATGAGGGTGGTGAAGATATAATTTTAAGAGCTGTGAAAGAATATTGTGTCAGTACAAATTATTTAGACTTGTAGAAATCTGGTTAGTATCAGCAAATACGTGAATGTAGTTTAAAGGCAGGAAACTGCTTCACCCACACAGCACAATCAAAGCATATTTATTTTGTTAATGTTATGTTACCATAAAATAATAAAGGAAATTAAATCAGAATTTAATTGTTCATCGTGTTGCAGAACACATTGTATCTCAAGCTGTCATGGAAACTAGTTATCATTTCTTTGATCTTTAAATCATACACACAAAAATCATTGAGGACAGATAGAGGGATCACAATATTTGTATGAGAAAGATTAATGAGCTGTCTAAGCTGATTACTTTTGCAGTAACTCATATTTCATTATATTGTATGAATGCATAAATTAATTTTTTTTAAGGTTTAAAAGGTTTTCAGTCCTTTTCTGTGTATCAATACAAATATAATATTATGTATACCAAGTCATGAGTTTTACTTTCTAATTATAGCAATTTTGCTAGTGGAAAAATATGCAATGTATCCTACCTACTTCAAAAGTCTATCTGTTGATGATTTAGTTCCATAGCACTTTTTCCTAGACACTTGTCATATGATTACATTTTACAGCATAATATGAATGTAGTCATGGAGAATTCATTTGGTTCTATTCATAGTACACCCTACACTGCATAAAGGATTACCCTCTTTCTCTCTTCCCCTAGTTACTGTAAAAATATTTATCATTTATATAATATTTCAGTATCTCTATTGATCATTCTGAGCTTTTTTTTTTCCACAAAAACCCCCAAGTCTTTCTCCCCAGGGGTCATCTCAATCCATTCCCCTCCCAGCATGTACAGGTGCTTGGGATTGCCCTGACCCAGGTGCAGGACCTTTCACTCGGCCTGTTGATCTTCATAAGGTTTGCACAGGCGCACCTTTGAAGCCTGTCAAGGTCCCTCTGGATGGCATCCCATCCCTCTAGTGTGTCAGCTGCACCACATGGCTTGGTGCCATCAGCAGACTGGCTGGGGGCACAGTCAATCCTACAGTCCTTGTCACCAACAAAGACACTGAAAAAACATGGTCTCAATACCAACCCAAGAAGAATGCCACTTGTCCATGGTCTCCACTAGGACACTAAGCTGTTGACCTCAACTCTTTGAGTGTGACCATCCAGCCAATTCCTTTGTCATTGAGTGGTCTATCCATCAAATCCATTTGATGGCTACTGGCTTAGACACTTCCTCTGCCAGGTCCCTTAGGACCCATGGGTGTATCTCATCAGGTCCCATGGACTTGTACATCTTCAGGTTCCTTAGAGGTGCTCAAATTCAATCTTCAGCTGCAGTTGGCAGCTCTCCATTCCCCCATTCCCTGTCTTTGCCTTCTGCAACTTGGGTGGTGTGACTAGAGCACTTGCCAAAACATCTGACAAAATGACAAAACATCTTGCCAAAACTGAGACAAAAACATTGTTGAATACCTCAGCCTTCTCAATGTCCCGAGTAACCAAATCTCCTGGTTTTTTTTTCCAGAGAGGGTCCACATTTTCCCTATTCTTCCATTTATTACCCATGTATCTATAAAAGATTTTCTTCTTACTCTTCATGTCTCTGTCCAGATTTAGTTCTATCAAGGCTTTAGGTTTCCTAGCCTGATCACTAGCTGCTCAAACATTCTCTCAGTTTCCTCACAGACTATATGTCCCTGTTTCTATTCTCTGTAAGCTTCCTTTTTGGTTTTTAATTTGTCCAGGAGCTCCTTGTTCATACACACAAGCTTCCTGGCGTTTTTTTTCCTAGCTTCTTTGTTGGCGTGCATTGCTTCTGTGTATTGGAGGAGGTGATTCCTGAATATTAACCAGCTTACCTGGACTCCTCTTGCCTCCAGGGATTTGCCCCATGGTACTCAACAAAACAGATCTCTGCAGAGTCCAGGGTCTGCTCTCTTGAAGTCCAAGGTGGTGAGCCTGCTGTGCACCCTTCTAACTACCCTAAGGAGGTCCTCACTTTGCTCTGGAGAAAGAAATTATTTATCAGATCCATCCTTTGCATATCACATGCATCCCTAGTTAGCATAGAAACCCATGCACATCTTGGTGTTGACCAGTAGCTCAAACCTCCAAATCGGTAGCATTATGTAACTGGGCTTCATGTCCCCTGATGCTTTACTGTTGCTGATGTTTCCAAGGATTAATTCCTGTGTCTTGAACCATTTGATGTACTCTTATAGTTAAAGTAAGATTAAAGAACTGGAAGTTCTCTTATTCATTTATTTATTTATTTATTAA
>VXAY01007342.1:3615147-3630205 GCA_013399855.1 Oxyruncus cristatus
TTTTTTTTGGGTGGGTAGAGTTCCTTCATAATGCCAGTGATAGGGATCCTTTTGTCCCTGCTAACAGTTTTCTACTCTGCTCTTCAGAGTTATATCTAAGAGCCTTTAGGTGAATTCATTGCCAATCATGAATTACAACGCATTGTAATGCATTTTCAATGCCAGCTGAATGGCATTGAAAAAAGGCAAACATTTGGAATAGTTCTCAGAGAAAGCAAAGACATAAGCAACTGCCCTGTAATCTTTCTTTGTCTCCCCCAGCCACTCCTCTTAATATGTGGACTCTGGCTGATTTCAACCAAATTTGACAGAGAGTCTGAAGTTTAAAAAATATAAAGTTTTTGTGAAAACAATGTCTAACTAAATGAAAATAAACCCTACCAATTCACTTGATAAGTAGATTAAATGGGGCTATTACTACCCTCTATTTTACTTGACACATTTTGCAGATAACAAGTTGGTATATACATAGCCCTGGATTATCTGCAGAACAATCAGTCTCTTGCTTGTCTAGAAGTCATACAACTTGTATGGCTAGAGTATGGACGGGAATTGGAAGTAGAATGGACAGCATGAAGTGTATGAGACAAAGCTCAGATAATTCAACAGGGGCTAGAGAGGCTGGGAAACTAGCTGTTATGGTAGAGTAACTGGGGAAAAAGGGGGTTTAGGATGATATAGTTAGACAACAAAATGGTGTATTACACTTTTTCTATAGCTGATATATTGCCTTATTTTTTTAATATGAATTAATCTCTGTATGGTGAGATCATACTGTTATTGTTCTCAGTCAGAGCTGCTGAATGACTAGTCATTTCTTGGTAATAATTCACTAAATGTCCAACTTATAGTTGTTAGATAAAAATGGTGTCTATGGAGATGCTGATACACGCATGCAGTGAAAACTGAGACTCTGTCTCCTTAAAATGCTGAAGATGTGAAATAAAGTAGATTCAGCCTTCTTGTACTGAAACTGAAGGTACTTGTTGTTGGCAAAAAAAATGAAATGTAGTAACTTTCAGGATTCTTCAAAACTGAGATTGAACATTTATCCTGGTTCAGAATAGCTGGATAAATAGCAAACCACCCACTACCACTACTTAATAATGGGTCACTGAAAAAAAAACATATTCATTTTCCTTTTTCTCACATGGTGGAGGCAGAGGAAGGGTTGTTAATGGGACAAGAAGAGTGAATTGTTCTGCTTCTTGAAGGAATCTATCTTGATGTCTGCTAGGAAGTGGTTGGGAAGATGCTGATGAAATCAAGCCTAGAATGAACACTGACACAGCGATATAAGGATCTGATCACTCTGTCCTGGGCATCCTCCTTCTAACCAAGGTGTGCATTTCACTTAGTCTTGCCTCTGCTCCTGGTTATAGAAAGAGGTTTATCACATCTAACATGTTCAAAATTATGGTTGACTTATTTTCCTGCTTCAGTTACAATAATCAAACTCAGAGCTGTGAAGCAGGTGTCTGCAGACAGACCCAATTATATTATCTCCGTACTTTATTATCTTATGTCCTGTTTCCTCATGCTTCATTTCACTGCCCTCATGCCTCCCTTTCTCTGTCCACGTTATCTCCTATATAAACAACCTACCCCTAAATTACATTTTTCCAGATTCACTGCATCCATACCAAAACATACTTACCATACCAAAATATACTTATTTAGGCAATCTTGGCTTTGTATGTTATTACTGTCAGTAACTGCTAACACTGATAATAACTAGCTGCTGCCAGTTATTATAATTCTGCCACCCACGACCCCAGTTATCGGTAAAACAACTTCCCCTTACCCACCTATGACATCCAGTTTTTCATCACGATGCCTTTATTAACCTCTGTCAGCACGGTTGTGTGCCACGTACACCACCAGTTTCTCACGGAATGTCTCCAGCAGCTCCTCACGTTCTGTTTTTCAGCGTGACCTCAAGCCAGGGGTAAGTCAGCAACCTAGTCATCACCCTGTAGACCTAACAATGCCATTTAAGATTTTTAAATTTCTTTTGGAAGGCCTTTTGTTCTCTTCCCCATTTGTTTTTGTACAATGAAAGACAGCAATTTGCAGAGACAGGTAAGATATTTTACCATGTATCCATGAAGTTTTAAAGCCATGAAAATCTACAATACTATGTTTAGAAAAGATAGGATTTTACGGTTTACACAACATACAGATATTAACTACAGAAAATCAAATAGTTCAGGACATTCACTTGAAATATGCTGATAAAGTTTCCAATATTTGCTTAATTAACTGATTAGTTAGTGATGCTTCTAATAGAAACACTCATATACAAGCAATATGATATTTAAATCCTGAGTCCAAAACATTTCAAAAATTATCTGAAAATGGGGCTTGCTGTTTGCTGCAGGGCAAACAGATCTTCTCTCCCTCCCCCTGTTTTGTCTAGAAATACTATCACCGATGTCGGAAACAATTTTACTTCCAAGATCCATGAAAAGTTTCTGGTTTTACAACTAAATAAAAAATTTCACTAGAAAAAAGGGAATTTTTACAAATTCCTGTCTATCCTAATCATCCATGACACTATATAAAACAACTATTTATTTGTCTTTAGTTTCTATTTCCTTTGAGGAATGTAGTTGCAAAATCAGCAAGCAAAATTAAATAAAAATATTCCTTTTGGTGTCCTTCACAAGTATGTAATTTTTAATCAGAAATCAAAACAATTTGCTTTAAATATGGACTCTTGAATATGAATCCACAAGACCATAATGTTAACTGTAATTAAAATTTGGACAGAAATCCTGGATCTTTAATCTCACTTTTGACTTACTTTATTTCTGCTAATTTGTTACACTGTCACAGTCACGGACACAGAATGGAATGAATGTCAACATGAATTTTTCAACATGTTTTTCAACTTTTAAAATATCTGGTGTGTGTATGGTTGTGTGGTATGCTCACACAAAGCAGTCTTAACCATTCTTTAAGTTGTAAGTGTATTTTTTCTGTCTTTCTGCCCCTAAAACTTTCTGCCCTTATTTTAAGATTAAAGGTAGTACCAAAATGCTACTGTCACTGAAGTAATTTTTAGAACAAGAGGGCTAAAATAAACAAAGCAGAAATACCACATATTATATAAATTACAAGTACATCTTTCTTGGCATAAAATCTTCTCAAATACTATATATATTCAGCTGAAATCTGTTGTTGTTGTCCTAAATACATTCCTTTGTTAAAATTATGCTTCTAACCCTTTTGGCTATTGACAGCCTATTATTTTTCATATGTGCCATCTTTATCCAAGAAAGTGAAAGAACAACTAATTATATCCTTTGCAAATGAGCGTAGCAGAATAGCTTTTGTTCACCAAAATTCTTAAGTCTACTCATCATGAATGCAGAATTCACTACGATTTTTTTATTGTTGTTTTTAATATACAGCCACTTTAATGGCATGTGAAGTTTGGCATTTGAAGCTAATTGTATACTTTGCTTTGGAGGCTGTAAATTCAGTCACTCTGCCTAACTACATTGCATTTGTACTCAGGCTTTAATTGATCATTTTGCAGAAGGTTTTTGTGTGTTGTTTTTGCATGATTGACATTGGCACTATTATTTTTAAAGGTTACCCACACAGTTTCAATATAGGCTGTTGTGGTAAGCAATCAAAATGAAGGTCAGTAAAATATTAACAAAAGCATAATGTTTTGGGGGGGGGAGGGATGTTCCATACCTAGAAATTTGCAATGATTTTACAAAATTAACTGCGTATAAATGCTTCTTTACCTCATTTGCCTGTGTTAACAAGAAATCAAAACTAAATTACTTAGGTAGAAAAGCAGATATATAGGTATGGGTGGTATTAAAAAATTAATGGAAAAATATAGCTGAAATAGAAAGCATATAGAGTCATATGTCTTCAACAGATATACAAATTTCAGATATTGAACTGGTCAGTCTGTTTATAATTGTATGTATTTTAAGTTGGACGGTATAAAGAGGTTCAGATTCCTGTATTCTCCCTCAAGCATTTAGAAGAATGCATATAGTTTTCTGGTCACCTTTACATAATCAATGTAAGTCTAAAATTATTGACTCAAATGAGAGATATCAGGTGGCAGTTGGAACACTGCCAACAGGATAGCCTCATGGAGCATGATTTGTGAACAAATACATAGATTTTCAACTTTTCTTTAGCCAGAAAATAGACATTTTTACAATTTGTATTATTATTATATAACTCTATAATTTAATATATAATTAATGTTTCTTTTGTCATTTAGAAAGTGATTTCCATTGACTTTCATATGATTAATCTGCACTAAGGTTTGCACTGAGAAAATTGCAAATCTATGACTTTATTATAGGTCTCAGAAGATACCATATACTGACATTTTGAATGGTTGCTTGCATACAAATGACTGAAATATTACTAGTGTTCCTTGTGGTTTATGTGATCCCTCCTTTATTTATTTTCTTCCAGTGTTACTGATGTTCAATACATTCTGAACTTCTTGATTTGAAAACCTGTAAAACAGGGATACATGAAGACATTTGTCCTGTGCTGTTATTTCAAGCGTTGTAAATAAAGGTTTATCATCCCTAAAGCCATCAGGTAAAAACGTCAAAATCTATGCTGAAACTGAGGTCAACAGTGTGCTGAAATTGAGCTTTTAAGTAAAAGATAGAGAAAAATTGTCTTCTCTGGGAAAAAAAAATAACCAACAGGAACTATCCTTTAAATATTGTCAGTGAAAGTAAAACTACCTTGTGATATGTATACTCATGGTAACTCTACTGTAGAGATTTGTATATCCCTCTCTAAAAAGTCTGAAATAGGACCTGATACCAGAATAGACAGACAGTAGGTCTCAGCCTGTTCACAAAATCCTATGTTTTTAAGGTGTGTTAGGTATCCTGTGCTACTCCAGTTGGTAAGAAAGAGAACCCATGGTGCCACACTTATCAAGTGGAAGACCTGTTTATTTGCTCAGCTCACTGGTTTAATGAAAGTAAATAAACTTATAGGTAAAACAAAAAGAACTTCCAAGACAGTCCTTTTTATTATCTTTATCATATACATATTTTAGAAAATGTATTATCTCCTTTGCACATCTCCTGTAGGTCTTAATTAAACTGACCTATTTTAGATGAACCATATCCAAATATACTTTGCCTTTTCATGGAGTAAACCAGAAGAATAGAATAACCAGCTCACATACAGAGATTTAGACTGTGGCTTTACTGCTTCATTAGATGTATTTCACACTGGTCTCCTAATACAGACTCACATGTTCTAATTCACAAGTGAAGTCAGTCTAGAAAGTAAATAAATTGTCAAGGTTCAGTAACCATAACTAACAGAGAATATATACAGAGGGTGCACAGAGGCATTGTAATTTTTTTTTTTATTTTAAGATTGCAGGATATAGCCTTTAAATAGAAGTGGTTTGAAATTTTTAAGATCATTCAGAATATGTATTTAAATAAAAACAAACAAACCATCCAACAGTATTTATAAAGATAAAGGATAGGACATCCCTTTTAATTCATACAATTGCTCCAAGAATAGTTAAAGTAGATGTGGTTTGGTGCTAAATTTTTGAACAAAAATACATTTTAAAAAATAAGAGTCTTGCATGTTTGGCAGTATGAATCATTATTGATAATACACATGATCTCTGAAGGACAGAGTGGAGATTAAACCAGGTCTTTTTATCATCTGGAGAGATAGCAATTGCTTAGAAAGAAACTGAAAGTGGTGAGAAGATAGTACTGATTCATGTACTAAGAAAAATTATATTAAAACATTTGCAGTTGTATGCAGCTAAAGTATAATTTATTCCAATCACATTTACCAGAAAAAGTAGCTCAGCTGAGGTTTGCCTAGAACAAAATTCCATGAGTTGGTTCAAAAATAGGTGGTGTGAAATTCATCACATTTTGAAGCTGGAAGCAACTCAGCGCAAGGGGCTGTGCACAAGAAGCAAATAAAATTTAGAGATACAGAGAAGTTATCATAGGTTTAAACATTTATTATGTCCTGCCACCCCATTACATTTACACTGAAAGCAGATACAGAAAATATTTCTGACATTTTATGTGTGTAAAAGAGGGGGGAATTTATTAAACAAAGGAGGCAGACTATAAGGAAGACAGATAAGATACTGTTAAGGAAGCAAAAACAGACTTGCCAAATCTCTTTCAGATGTATGTTGTGACATATGAGTTTCTGGTAGGACTTTTATGATCATATGACTAATCTGGAAGGCATTAACAACTTGACACTAGCCTTCTGCCAAATGTTCCACTTAGCATTTACTCTTCTGTGACCCCTTTTCCCCAATTTGAATATGACATAAAATCTAAATTGAAGAATTTGAATAAAATTGCTGACAGACATAGAAGTAGAACTGAAGATTAGGGAATAGGTAAAATTATTTCTTAATTCTTCATCCAGCTAGTACTCATGGATGATAAAAAACCAAACAGAATGTTTAAATTATTTCATTTGACATTAAACAGACATTTTAATTTGGTCTCTCTCTTTTTTTTTTTTTTTCCTATGAAAGGAGATGTGTTTTACTATGTATGCATTCAGATAGCTAATAAATTTTGGAAGAAAAGAAATCTGAAGAATAAAATATCAGTTTCAGTTTCTATATCATAGTAACAATATTAGTTATAACAATAATATATTTTATCTCAAATGGCTGACATATTCCACAACTTTACAAGTCTCTGTATCAAGTGTTCTTTAATTGAACAATGAATAGATGGTTCCTCTTTTTAATGAGCAGAAACTCTTCAAAGGGAATTGAGATTGTCAACCAAAGCAGGATCATGATGTTTACACTTTTCACCTCTAATTTTGTGCGGGATGTAGATCTTCATTCTGTAGAACCTCTGAATAACAAAGGAAATGTGTTACAGAAGAGAGAGACAGACTTCAATATACCTGAATGTTTTCACAACACAGGAATATCATTCCTCTCCATTACTCCAAATCTGGACTCAAAAGTAGGACAAAAAAACCCCCAAAATAAACAATATTATGAATTGTTAACACAACTGCAGAATTAAATTAGTTTCAAATATAAAAAAAAAAAAAATCACTATAAAGGGGGGAAATTAGTAGGTAAATTTATCAGGATCATGAACATAATCAGTTTTCCTTTATCTTTAATTTTTCTGCTCCATAATGAGTGGAACTACATTTGGTTATAAGTAAGCCCAATTCACCACTACTAAGCATCCAGGCCTATGTCTGCCTTGGGATTGAAGGTCACTAATAAATCAGGCTGCAATACCTACATAAATATCTAGAGAGTGAGTGTGGGCACATAAAGAAGGTTTAATTTCATGTTAGCACACCCTTGGAAAACTGAATGGACTGTTTGGACTGCACATTTTTTAATTTATTTTTTAATTTTTTTTTTATTTTTAATTTCTTTTTAATTGAGAAATATCAGTGAACCCCTGACAAACCTGCTATCAAAGTAGACGTCTGGAAATATGTTTTGCTACTGGACAGTCTTAAGGTTCTTCTGTAGAACGTAAGTATGTACGGCCTGTTCCAGCAAAGACATGTTTCAATTTTAAAATTTTCTTGTACTGTTACATTTGTTTCCTCAAAGAAAAAAAACAAGAATTATTAAGCATGATGATAAGTGCATGCTTATTCTCTCCTTCTCCTTCTTTTCCACTTCCTTCCCTCTTGTCTCTCCCTCTTTTTCTCCCTGTATAACTTCTTACATATTCCTGCCTGTAAGAAAAAAAATAATCTAGAAACAGACAGTACTCAGGGCTCTTTTAAGACTCTTGATTCTCACCTAATAAATTAACAACTCTATTTAAACTAAAAAAACCAACTTTTTTGTTTTAATTTTTTTTGTTGTTTGAAGTAGGTTTCAAAACCACTAAAAGTAGCCATTTGTTTACCTCACTCAATAATTATTATGAAAAAACATCTTAGGGATTGACTTAGTTATTAATAAGAAAAAAAATTGCAGGGTTTTTTTTTTCAAATTATGTTTTTACTTTTGAAACACATGTTGAATGAATTCCAGTTGAATGAAGAATTTATTTTATTTAATCTTATAATTCCAATGGAAAAGTACCTACCTTTAAGTAAGCGATCATGTGGTTATTATGACAAAATGTAAAACGTAATGAACAGTGCCTTGGAGAGTACAATGGCAGTGTTGGTATGGGCAGCAATAGGCATTATCTGTTAAGGAAGGACAAGATAGGCCATAAGAAATAGAATGGGTTCCTGATTCCTTTCCTCAAAAGACAGATAATTGATATCCTTTTCAAGAGGAAATTAGGGCTCCTCTGCCCTTTTTTTTTTCCTACTTATTGCAGTGTCAACTCTTCTAGTGTTCCAAGGACCAACAGTGTTTTTAACATTGTAGGACTGATGTCAGGACAGGACTTCATAGATACCTTTTTAACATTGTTTCACCTGATGATTAGTAAGAGGAGGAACTTAATTTTAATTAGAAGTTGAAGAAATTAGGATTTGAATTTTCTTCTGCTCCATACATTTTTTTTTTTCCAGTTGAGTCTTCTTCCTTTTGCATTAATGTTGACAAAATGCTGAAAAAGAAGTAGGTGTTTCACACAGCAACTCAAATCCAGGTAGTGTTGCATTTTTTCATGGAAACATTTTGAAATAGATGTCTATAAAAGTGGGTCTTGAGGTTATACACTCCCACACTGAACCCCACAAAAGTGAACTTTGTGCCAGTTGTTGGTCACCTTTGATTTCCTCAGCCCCTTTTGAGCGGGGCTGGAGAATGACAGGGATTTCACCTCAGAGTGCGTCTTCTGCCCGTGCGGAGAGTGCAGTTGGATTTTCCTTCAAGCGCACATAATATTCTTGAACCTGATCCTGATTTTTTGAACAGCAGATCAATTTCTGTAGAAAGCATGTTCATACATGTTAGTGTTTCCTATGGGGCTTTATTAATTTTGTCACTATTAATCTGAGACAGCTGTCTTATACAGGTGAGATCAAATGATACTTTTCTTTTTAAAACCACTTTTGAGCAAATAGATGTAAGAATATATAAAAATTCAAGAGAAGGGCTGGAGCAATATTTAAGAACCAGTCAGCTAGAATGTTCCAACATTTCAGTTGACACTAAACTTAATGTTCTACAGAAATAGGGTATTGATTGTCAAAAGTAAGTTTCTGTAATGAAAGTACATTATTATACTGTAATGAATTCACCAGAAATATGATATACTTAGAAGATTGTCTACATATGTACAAACTTATATACTAAGGAGGTGGAATTATTCCTTCTCACCTCTTTTAATGATGCTTTTAACTTGTTATATGTGTAATAATTTTTTAATTATACCCATTCCGTAATATTTCACAGATCTCGACAATTTTCGTCTTGAAAAAATAAAGAACTTAACCTCTGTGTTAGTCCTACCATTTAAAACTTTAATCAAATTGAGTTATAAACTTTACCATATATCACAATCAGAAAAAACTTACATTTTTTCATGAAAGAATGTAAGACATGGAAGACATTTTTCAAACAATTCTACTTGATGACAAAATAATAGATATAATGAACAGCAGGGAATGAAAGGGAAGCTTGTGATTTAAAGCAATGTAATTATGTAAATTATCAACTGAGATATACATGCATGCTGCTCTTTCATTTGAAGTTTTTTCACTTCTTATGTGCATAAAGAATAACAAATGATTTTAAAATATTAATTATGAGCAGCTCATTGGAAATCAGTTGGGAGAAATCTTTGTATGAATTCAATGATATATGGATCTGTCTTTTCTCACGTATATTCGAGAAGTTGATTGTCCTGCAACCTGAGGAATTTAAACAAGAAGAACCCATTAGATTTCTAACAAGATATTAGGTTATACAATGAAAAAAAAGAAGAAAGTAAGACCTAAAAACACGACTGAGATAAATGGCAGTTAAAGGCTGACACGACTGGCAAAAGAGAAGGGACAGGGAACAAGACAGTGTAATTTAAAAAGCATACCTAGGATGGCTGTACTTAATTTTCCACTGCCTTTTCTGTTTCTTCCATTCTGACAGAGAGGGTTTTTCTACTCAGCAGTGTAAATTACAGCAGCTCCAGAGTGAAGGATATGCTGAGGAGAGTCACAACAGTATGTAAAAACATAAGCGAGTAGAAGAGCACTCTGTAGAGACTACCATATGAAATGATTGCCATCTGAAATCTGACTAGAAAGAAATGTTGCCAACATGAAGGGAAAGGCCAAATGCTGAACAGCATTGCTGCAGCTTTGACCAAGTCAATAGTTTGTGGATAGACATTGTCTTTCCCAGGTTATACCCAGTATTATTTAGTATTATTTAGTATGACATTTACACAAAAGCTCTGCTTATGCACTTTAGCAAATTTCCCAAGCGTCTTAACCATTTTAGTTTCAGCCCTTCTTGTTATGAGGCCAGTTTCAACATTTGAGACATGAAAAAAAAACTGGATTTCAGATAATGGAATTGCAATCTGCAGAGTTGGGCTACATTCTGTGGTGCTTTAGGTTTGCAGTTCAGACAGAATTAATTTTCCCTAGCTTTAGTTTCCTAAAAGTTTGTCCTCTTACTTTCCTTATGGTATTTCACATATTTTCCAGGAAAAAAAGTTTTGATTATTCTCAAGTTATGGCTCAATCTTGGTACAAACAAATGCCATTTAAAAGCAGTCATAATTTAAATAATAAAACACCTAGTTATTTAGATTTCAGTTAGTGGAATGTATTTCCAGAAGACAATTCAAGCAACCTTAGAATAACTAGTATATTTTACTTTCAAAAAGGGAAGATACTTAGAAAACTTACTGACCCCAGTTCAACAGGATTTTGATGCCCATAACATTTGCTTTCCATTTGGATAATGTCTTTGCCATTGCCTTAATGGAGCAAGAATTTTGGCTATCCTAAACAAAGATAGAGCAAGATATGACCAGGCAGGACCACACAGCACCAGCTATCTCCATAGAGATTGCCAATAATCTGCTGACCAAAGTTTGGAATCTTCTGCAGGAGTATCTATAGCAAGTAAATATTAATATTGAAAAAGAAAAAAATTGGTCCTGTCTACAACTAGAAAGAATTTCTAGCACAGATTTACTGGAAGACAGAAATGTTATATCTTATCACGGTCTGCTGTGATACACTATGTTATGTGATGAATTAAAAAGTTGTACCAAAACACAGATCCTTTTTCTCTATCAACACTGTGGTTTCCCTATCAACATTGTGGATGGATCTATCCCTGCTTACTGGATCACTTCAATAAAATTAAACACAGCTTGGTAAGCTCTTTGTTTTTATTACACGAAGTAAAAAGCAAACAGCCCAATGTCTCTTGTCCTTTCCAGCCCCTCTATCAGAGTCTGAACCTTTCAAATGTTAACTGTACCTCATTAAAAACATCCAGCCTTATGGTAAAGTTTAGATGCTGTAGACTTTTCCATATGGCATAGTGACTGTGTAGATATTTAATGTATAGGCACACCCACACATGAATAAAAAATGTAAATAAATATAAAACTGTTCTTAGAGAAAACAGTAACATTTCTGGTTTGAGAATTTTCTCTTTTTTTTTTTTTTCCCCAATATACTATAGTAAATATTATGCCCTCCCTTGAAAAGGATAGAAAACAAACCATGTTTAATTTCTTTTGCTCCAAAATCTCAAACAAATTTCTGTGGAATATTTGATACAAAACATCCCATAATTATATGTTCTTTATAAAGCAGAAACTTGAAGTAGTGTTTTGGTAAATTTCAAGAGATAAGATATCCCACTATTGTATTTAACACAGCAAGTGCTGTGATTTTGTTCAGCATTATTAGTTTACTGGGGCAGGAACAAGGTGAGAAACACCAGCTTTGTTAATGCAAATAGAAGTATGTAAACCATCCAATGTCATTTGTTTTCTTCTCATTTGTTTCATCTAAAATTGCGTACCCGACTGCAGATGTTAGTGTTAAGTTCAGTGAAACTATTGTAGAATTTCTCCAGCAACAGACAGGCACAGAGATAGTAGAAAGACCTTCTAAATACAGACTGTTTTTTCACTCTCACAATGATTTCAGTACTAGCAATACCTCATAAGCTAGAAGTGATAAATATTCATGTGCTTTAAAAATATTCATTTAGTAGAATTATTCATAGTGAGGGAAATTATGTAGTCAGTTTCTTTTGGAATCAGTGTAGTTTTAAGTGAACAAAGATTGTATGACTTGGATTGTGTATTTAGCAAGATAAATAGCCTGTGTTCAGCACCATGTTACTTTTTAGTTCTTCAGTGATTCCACATTCCCACACACACACATAAAGAATTTGTTTCTTCCACTGAGGTCGGCTTACTTCTATGCTTTTCTTAACCAGAAAGAAACAAGATTTTAAGAATCTACACCTGTCTCACAACTGTTCTAGCAGGGGTAAGTTTGGGCCAAAAAGCACTGGCTGAGTTATGGAGGAGATAGATTCTGCCTATTGCTCGCAATGGTTTTGACTGGAACTGACAGAACAGCCAGGATCAGTTTCAGCAGCAGTTGACTGCAACAGTTGGGTGTACGTAGATGTACATGAAGAAAATGTGTGGAAGTATAAAATAAGAAAATAGGAAACATCTTATAGATTTGTGCAGTCCCTGATTACTTGTCTCTGAAACCATATTCACAGACTAATGGCTGCAGGCTTCCAGATACTAAATTACGAAGGGTTTATTTCTTGGCCTTTTTTTTTTTTTCATCTAAAATTGCTTTTATGTTGAAAAAAATTCAAATGCAATATCCTTTCCTTGTGTAATAAGCATGTTGCAAGTACTGTAGCATCATCAAACACAGCATTTTTCAGGCTTTTAACATTAAAGATTGAAAGAATTGTAGCACATATTGAGTTCTGAGAGAAGGAAATTAGTTTCCAAATTCCCAAACATGTACCATTGTGAGAGATAGGCAGCAGAAGTACACTTCACATGGTCCATCTATTTGCCCACTGCTGCATATTAGAGCTGTGCAACATGCATTACTTTAGAGGTACAGCTATCTAAAGTCTGTAGGAAATTTAAATTAGCTGCTATGTATTCATGGGAAACTTGACAGATCATAACTATAAAAAACATAATTAATGTTCCCCAAAGAGTTTTAAATTAGATGCTTTCTACTCTTTCGTAATCCGGGCAGTCCATTGAATATAATACATGATAAATTTAATGCTGTCTTTTTGCACAATCAAAAATTCATGATTCTATTTTTCAAGACTGCTGGAACACCTAATATTAGATATTTCTTTTTGTATTTGCAATTACAAAAGTTTCATTTCAAACAAAAATAAACAGCTTGGTATTAGGGATTATATATTTTTGTAGCTTCCCTGTTGTCTGTTTCATATATCTTCTAAAGAACAACAATAAGACATTTCTTAAAAACACACACTGAGATTTTATTTTTTTTTTAATGACCCTTGACATTTTTCCTTTGAATGCTTGTGAGATTTCCTAGTGTTAACAGCAAGGAACAAGCCAGGGAGAACTCCACAATGGCAAGCATCAGAAGCAGAATGAAAGAGTGCCAGAGGGTCTGTCTTGGGGTCCAATCTGTTCAAAGAAGAGGCAGCAAACTGCTGTTGCCAATTTACATACCTTTGCTTTGCTGTGAGGCACAGGGCACAGAAACATGTCTGATGAGAGCTGCATCATATGCATATTTATCTCAATGTAGTAAGTATAGGGACTCAAACAAAACAAAACACACACAAAAAAATCTATCCTAGCAACAACATCAAGATCAGAAATACAAAAGGCCTTACCACAGAACAATTGATGAAAGACTTGTAATGTAACCTGACCTTTTGATGGAGAAGCCAAGACTAAAGTCAGTCTGGATTCCAAGGCACAGACAGAAAGCTGACATGCTTTGTGCATGCTTTTGTTATTGTTGTTGTTTTGCTAAAGCAGTTGAAGAAGTGCCTTGTAGAAATGATGATAGGATAAAGACAGGAAACTATATACCTACGTTATCAAAGGGCAAAATGATCCCATGTATATTTTTAAAAGAGAAAGTAATTGAACAATGTTTTAAAGGCCCCCGAGTCTAAAATTTACTCCCTGTACAAAGGGAGGAGACTTTCCCACTCATGCAATTCAGTTGTTGCTGTTTTAAATCAGGAATATGGAGGAACCAAGGAAACCCTATTCAGAACATGTTTTTATCTCTACCTGTTTATCACTGATAACACTGTTCCACCCAAAGGAGGAAATTATGGATGATTTAAACAATGTTGTAAGTTGAAACACGAGAATTCAGAAATCTTTCAGCATAGAAATGTGACATTTCTAAAAGACTGTTGTGTGAATTCCAAGGTAGCTTTTCACTGGTTAAATAAAGAAGGCAAAATATTCAGTCAAGTTATACTTTTTGCATTTTGGTTTCTAATTTCCCATTCTGTTCATATGGTTGCTTTTAACACAACTTTCGAGCTTAAACCGCTGGTTGAATATCAGTTTTAGGCTGCTATATTTTAAGTATTCTAATTTTAAAAATAAAAAGGGTACATAATAGTATCTGGCATCCAGAATGTATTTTTTTAAAAAACAGAACACTTGGCAAGATTTTGTCTTATAGCGAAGCATCAAACCGAAAAACATGATCTAACCCACTATGATGTGTTTGGCATCTGGATCCAGTACACTCTTTGAGAACTTGTGTGAGTACACAGTAGGGATTTTTTCTGTGTTGAAGAATTTACTAATGCTTACAACATGTCACCTTCGTTATAGCTTGTTTGCTTTTTTTTTTTTTTCTTGGAATGAAATGCTTATTGGTATTTTCCTCTTGAAATGTATGTGTTGAGAAGAATAAAAAGCATAATTCAAAAAGTATTCTCATGCCTGATTGGCCTCTGGAGAAATCAGAGGACCACAGGAATTTTTGTTATTTCCTCTGAAAGATGACAAGTCCACTGCGACCATTTGATGTATAGTTATTTAACAAGTTTTATGGTGTTACTGTAGTTCAAAACTCTTTGGTTTAGAAAATAATTCCTTTTTTTTTTTTT